>PVIR01001306.1:0-20000 GCA_004026965.1 Petromus typicus | reverse complement strand
GGTAACAAACTGTGAAACCAGATGAATTTTTTAGAGTTTAAAGCAAAAAGCAGGTTGAAAAATATTTGTATTCATCTGTATGTTCTTATACTTAAACATTTTTTAAAAATCTTTATTGGTACATTAAATATACACATCAGGATTGCACTTCACAATGGGGATTTGTACCAGTATAAGACACAACTTAATTCTCATTTTTTCCCATGGCCCTACCCACCCTACCACCCCCCCCATATACATAAAATTTGTTTCCTTACTTTTTTGTTACATTACCGCCTTTTATTGTCTCTGATTTTTACCCAAACAGTTTCTGCTGTGCCAGCTACATAGTGCTCTCCATTCCCACACCACACGCAGGGACCCTGCCAGTCGTTGGCAGCCCTGGGTTCTGGTGTGGTCTGGAGAGATCAACCCTCCAACACACCTCTCCTCTGTTCATAGTGAGTGGGGAAGAGGCACCCCAACTCACACTTCCAGAAGGAAGCCTGAGTCCACCCAACACCAGTGTGCGGGCTGCAAGGGGCTGGGCAGTGGACAGGGTGGGTCTGCTCACACCCCCCTCACCCTCCAGCTTTGACAGCTCAGCCCTCTGCCAGGGTCTGAGCGCTGCCCTGAGTAGGGGGAGGTGGCCTGTTATGTGACAGGAAGTTAACCAGATCTCCCTGGTTGGGAGAGAGAAAAACCCAACAGAAACAGTGCAGAAGAGGAGCCAGGTGCAGTGGCTCACACCTGTAATTCCAGCATGCTGGGAGGCTGAGGCAGGAGGGTTGCAGATTGAGTCCAGCCTGAGTAACTTGGTGACTTAGTGGGATCCTAAAAATAAAAAGTTTCAAAATGAAACTCTGCTGGAGCAAGAGCTCGTCCCCTCCCTTCTCTGCGTCAGAGGCTGAGGGACAGAGTGGACTTGCCCAGGCCTCTGGACAGCACCTCTGTGCTGCCATTAATCTCCGGGTGGTGGAGATGGGACAGTGCTAGTGTCACGGCTGGCACCAGCCTCCTCCCTGCCTGCAGTTTCACTTCATGACTGCTATACCCCGCTCCACACCATCGCCAAAACCCCCAGCCCTGTCGGCTCAAGACCCTCCCAGGCCCCACTGAGTGATGGACAAGGCCTCACCCCACAGGACCAGGGTTTCTGAGCCCAGGGGAGAGTCATGTAGGAGGCGGGGCCTGCTCGACCTTTCAAAACAACCAGAAGTGCTTCTGGATCTTGGGAGAGTCATCACCACCACGATACAGTTTCCCCCGATCATGAGAGAGACAGCAGAGGCCCTGCCGGGTGAAGGAATTCACCAGGGCTACCCTCCCATGCTGGCTGGCACGCACCGGGCCTGGGTGGAGCGTGGGCTTATCTGTCTCCTGGGGAGGTCTCAGTTTCCCCACTGCTTCTGTCCGCCCTTCTCCTGCTGAGTATCTCTGTGTTCTGTCCCCTGGAGACCCTAGCATGCATCCTTCAGGCTAGAATGCTTCACCACAACAGCCTTTGTATCTGGTGGCCACATGGTCAGAGAAAGCCAGTCTGGGGAGGAAGGGCTGCCCTGGGAACTCTAGGGGGAGCTGGATGGTGGCACAGACTTGGGGCATCCCGCTCTGGTGGATCGGAGAGAGCTCACTCCCTGCCTGCCAAGCTTCTCTTTTTGTGGAAAGACCCATCCTGAGCAGCGATAACCATCACTTAATTATCGAAGGAATTGTATGCTTCATAACTTGTTTTCTTTCTGAGAGGAAAAAGGAAAGATTCTGAAAATAGGGTTTTTGGTGTTTCAGGAGAATGGGCCAGGGGACATTGGTCTCTCTTTTTCTTAACCAGTCTAGTGTCAACTGGCCCCTGCTTTCACAGGTCACCATGGCAACAGGAGGACAAAGAACAGTGTGAATCTGAGAAATGGGTTTCTGGACCCAAGCACCCTTCCCCAGGCTCTCTGTGGAGCAGCTTACAACTCTCTCCTTTTTTCTTCATCACTCTTACTATTAATGAGCCCCGACTCTAAGCCAACAAGGGCCTGAGGCTTCTTTGATTTAGTCTTCTTTCAGGTACCAGAGAGTAAACCTGTTATGGGCTGGTGTTTCCAAACGGTGCTCCCTGAAGGCCTGACGCCAGGGTCAGTAACTCCTGCTCACAGGTTAGGTAACTGAGACTACAAGAGGCAACAGCAGCAGCCCTGGCTTTTTGGCAATGAGGACTCATTTTATGGAAGATGAATTTTCTACAGTGGAGAGTGGAAAGGTTTCAGAATGATTCTGAGGAACCCAAAACCAAGACTCTTCACGTGCACAGGAGGCGGAGCTTTGCTTGCTCGCTCATGGCTCACTGTGTGGCCCAGTTCCCGATCTGGAGCACCTGGCCAAGGTTCCCAGGCAGTCAGTGGCAGACAGCGATTTGGACCCTGGCAGCTGGCTCCTGTGCTCCTATCACACAGACCAGGACTCCTGTCCTCAGGTGCCCTCAGTATACCCACAGCGCACCTAGCGTTCCTCCCCCTCTTCGCTGGCATGCCTTACTGAGGTTATGATTTATTGTCACCCAGAGCCAATCCAAGGAGCTGGCCACCCTGTCAGATGCCATTGGCCAGATGCCTTTCTTTTTCCAAGAGTGACGACTTACTAGAGCTCGGGCAGCCAAATTGAGCCATGCTGTCTAGGATCTGGACTCCAGGCCAATGGCACCTTAATCCATGCGAGCTGCTTCCAGGTCAGCATCTCAGCTCACATCCCCATCTTCACTAGTGCTGCCAATTTCACTGGCCGGCGAGTAGGAGTGAGGGAGACATATGACAATCACTCCTCCCTCTTTGCTCCCCTCCCTCCTTGCCTTTCTTTTCTTAATATTGTGCTTGAGACTGCAGAATTAAATTATAGGCTTGTGTCACATATTCAGTTGCTATTTGTCCATCCATCCATCCATCCATCCACCCACCCCCCATCCATCTTTCCATTTTTATCATCTAATGAACATGTATTTCAAACTCTGCCCCATGATAGCAAAGATCACTTTATCCCTCTAGTCTGTGTGGTGACCCTGTCCCTAGCCTTTTCTCTACTGCTTGCTCTCACACATCACTGATGGCTCAGGAATGAAGCTCCTTTCTTTGTCAGTGTATCGATGACAGAAGTTTTCCTCTCCCTGTCGCCGTGGCTGGCTGCCCCTGGGCTGTCATTCTCTGGATACATGTGGTCCTGTCTTTGATCTTGAGCAAATTTACAAGCCCCCCAAAGAAATGGTTTATCTGAAGGGAACAACCAAGGACAGAAAATTGAGCCTGATCCTTGAGTTGTATGCAGATTTCCCATTGAAACACAAATCCTTCATTTCAAAAGGTCAGCTGGAATGGTACTTGAAAAAGAATTGCAGCTGGCTTCGACTAGGACACTGGAAAACAAAAAAGTCCTGTCCAAGAATACTCTTTGGCCCTGTGCCCACAGCTTCTTCTGATCAAATCAGCAGCATTATCATTCCCTTCCAGCTCCTGCTGCTCAGGCTTGTACGTCTGCCGAGAGACAGTCAATGGGACAGGTGGACAGGCTGATGTGCAGGTGGCCTGCCTCCCTGAGCAGACCTTCCCAGGGTGTGGGCCTTTGGCCTCACTCATATTCTCAGCTGGCCTTGCCCTAGACTACATTCTGTTTCTTGACAGCCTTGTGACCAAGTCTGGCTAGAAACAAGTGTCTCATCTCCACACCATGTCTACCTGTGTAGAGCCCGCAGACCTGTGCAAAGGCCTTTTCCACACTTCTGAGGTGACCCCACATGCTGGTTCCTTTCAGTCCTGGAGTCCTGTTGGATATCTCCAGTGCCTTCTGAGGATCACACAGCACTTGGCCCATCCAGCCAGCAGTGGTGCCAGCAGTGACAGAAGCTCCTAGCATGCTCATGTACTTATTTACCGATCTGCACCCACTTTGTTCCAGAAGCATTAAATGTGGGTGACAAAAATACATACTGTACAATGGTATTAAAATAGAAAAGAGATCAAGGTGAAGACACCATAAGGTGCGAACGATATGCTGATCCAAGGAGAAAGTCAAAGTAGGAACTTGTGCTTGTAGAAGGTCATGGAGGTCAGAGGGGGCCTCTATTAAGTAAACTTGATGGACAAATGTCGGAATTTTCTATAAAATAGAAAGAACTGACACACACTGCAAACATATACTGTTTTGCCTCACAAAAGGATGTTGTGAGAAGTATTTGAAAAGGAATCCTCCTCCAGCACATTAGAAATGAGATATGGTTTCTAGCAACTCTGTTTACACAGACCTTATCAGAAACAGCTGTGTAAAGAGTCGCTGGTGGGTTGTCCACTTCTGGAAATCCTGCACACCTGTCCCTTGAAGGGGGTCCTGGGGGGATGGTGTCATCTAGACATCAGATTTTCTTCTCTATGGTTTTCCCTTAGCTACTTGATGATCACTTTCCAAGTATCCTCCCCCTGGAAGTGCACAGCATGGCCGGGGACAGAGAAATGAGAGCATCTCTGGGGATGGGAATATCCCGCAGAACTGAGCTTGACTCTCTTTCACTGGTTCATTACAGAGGATACTTGAATTAAAACCAGTCTGACACAACAACAACTTGGGTGACAACCTGAATTTTAGTTTTACCACATGACCAAACTCTCGAGTTAGGACTTGAATGTCAGCTGCTTGTGATTCCAGATGGTCTCAGATACTGCTTTAACCCTTAAAAAGGTCTAGAAGGAGCATTACAACATCCTTTCCCATGTGGGGTTCATTGAGAAATCCTGGGCCAATGTCTCTGTAAAGACGCGGAAATCTATCTGCATATAGGAGAGACACTTTGAAGGCCAGGTAGAAGAGATTGAGCCTTCAATGGACCAACAAGTTACAACCAGCCCTAGGGAACCAATTGGGTTCTAAAGTCAAGCTTCCATTCAATGTCCACTTATCTCTCAGAGAGTTACTCTTTAGTTTTTAAAATTTTTTGGAAAGTAAAGTCAGAGATGTAGCTCAATAGGTGCTACAGCTACCTAACAAGTGCAAGGCTCTGAGTTCAATCTCCAATACTGGAAAAAAAATTATTGGAAAAGTCTTTATACATTGAGGATAGCATCTGACATTTGCCAACCATTTATCTTATACTTATTTTCTTGTTTGGTGGCTTTAATTTTGCTAGTAGACTTTAAAAATTAATTTTATGTTTTTTTTTTTTTTTTAATATCAGGTCTGACCTAGGCTTTGGGCTAAAGTCAAGTTCAAAAAGTAAACATAACTCTGGTTAGGTGACAAAGGACACTGTTTTAGGTGTCTTGAGGAGGTGAATGGAGTCACCAGAGAGGAAGAGGAGGGAGGGCTTATCTAGGTTACAGTGGGCCCAGTAAGGACCTTTGGCTGGAGAGCCAAGGTGGCAGTACTGTGGCAAGAGGGAGGCAAGGGTGCAGGGTGCTCACATGATATTTAAGTGTTTGGTTTGGTGGGCACTATGTAGTGAAGTGAGCATCTGGGGCAACCAGGGGCAGGAGAAAGTGGGCAGCCTGCGTGGACCAGCAGCAAAGTAGATGGGAAGAGATTCCCAGTGTTCACACAGGCAGCACGCACTGAGTGGCTAAGTGGGAGGGCCTGGCCGAGTGGGGGCGTGGTCAAGTGTGAGGGGCGGAGCGAATATAGAAAGTGTGGCCAGAGCCGAGGGCGTATTTGTGCCTTGAGAGCGTGGCCCAGAACGGATGGTAGAGGTTTGTCCTTCCAGACCTGAACTCTGTAGAGAGAACGATCCCTTCAATCTCAGTAGGGAGCACAAGTCAAGTGGATAGACAGGCATGGTGGCTCATCTCTGCAATTCCAGCTCTCTGGAGGCTGAGGCAGAAGGATGGCAGGTTTAAACCAAGCTTGTGTAACTTACTCAGTGAGATCTTGTAAAACAAAACCAAAAATAAAAACAAGCCAAGGATGCAGCTGTGTGAAGGCCCTGGGTTTAATCTTCAGTGACAGGAAATAAAAAAGTAGATTGGAGAATGCAACCGTTCCCTGGAAATCGGCATCGGTGGCTTCTGGGACCTGCCTCACCTGACAAGATGGTAGCCCAACTACGGTGTGACCACAATCGCTTGTTGAAGGTTGACTGTTCTTGTGGAGCCCAGGGTCCCCCAGGGGTGACCACTGATCAGCCAGACACAGGACAATAGATCCTCAGCAAAGCTCCGCCCATGACTCGCAGGCCACACCTCCGCCCCATTCCCCCATGGGTTTTGAGGTGAAGGTTCCCCTTGGACACAGGAAAAGAAATTCAAGTGGTAATTTTCAAAGGGAGCGTAAACAGAGCGAGTCCTTCCTTTGCAGCTCCCGCTGGGCCACACTGTCCGGGTCCTCATCCGGGTCCTCTGTGCTCTCCAAACCCTAAAGGTGTGCTTTTCGGATTGGACAGGAATGCTGCTTTATCTGAGTTTGTCTCGCGCCCTCCCGCCTCCTAGCCTCTCTTTTCTATCTTGGAGTGATCTTAAAAACCCCAGAATATGGCAAGAGGCCTCTAATAAGTGGCGAGAGAATTAAGCCACGTTAATTACAGCAAAATAAGAGGAATTAGGCATAATTTAGGCAGGTAACAGAAAAGAACAGAGCTGGGCTTCCCCCTCTCCCGGAAGGAGGTCATATCAGCTGTATTTTTCGCCAAACAGAAGGACAACATGGCTGCCCCGGTTGAAAGCAGCCCTTCTTGCTCATTTAGCATCTTCTCCTGGACTAGGGTTGCTGGTTTGCATGTCGCTGACCGTGGTTGAATTCTATCATTACTAAGGTTCAGTGCTAACCTCCTCCCCTTATTTCCTTCCTATTTAAAGTTTCAGGGATAATAAATTCTTTTGATTTAGCAATTATAGGAGCACAGAATTAGTCAAACGCGGGGTTGAGAACAAAGTAGAATGGGGACCCGGTGGGTTTTTGCCTAGATGCCACAAATACAGGCTTGCTGCTGAAAGATCTGGGGGAAATGGTGCTTTGTTAAATCTGAAATTGGATGGGTTTTAATTTAAGAGCAAAGCTCCAACCCTCACCTCTCTCTCTAAGCAGAAAAATAGTTAGGTTTGTGGGTGACATATTCCTGAAGTCAATTGTGCTAAACCACTGTGTTGAAATACATTATATTGACTTGTCTGGGGCTGTGCTTTTCCAACTACAACACTGAGTTGGCTAGTAATAAAAATAAATAAGAATTGTATATCATTTCACTCATTTTTTTTTTGTATTGCCTTTGCAAAATGCATACGGATATAACACAATGTGTTGCAATATAGTTTTGGAAAAACACAATGATAAAATTAATCCTTGATACAGAATGATATATGTGGATGGATTAAAGCAGAAAGCGGAGAGAGGCAGGGTGCTTTGAGGTGTTGGTTTGAGGTCCATGTCCTCTGCAGGCTGGTGAGGCCAGAGAATACCTGGGACATCATCTGACTGGGGACGGGGTGCTTTCAAGGCCACCCGAGAGCCGGGCCACAGCCAGAGTACTTCCCGGAGTCTAACCAATGCTTTTTGGGGACCAGCTTGAGGGCTGTAGGGAAAGAAGTGGCAAGGTGTACCAGTCCTCTAGGCGTGAGTGAGGGGCAAGGGAGTGGGGTTGGAACTAAGCAAGATGTGTGCTTGTTTGCTGCTGATTTACTCTGTGTAGAAGCTCGAGTGGCTACAGTGAAATGTGGATGCAGCTTCCTTGGGTGTACCGGAAGTTGCTCACAGACAGACACACTGGGCGACTCATCAGGCAGTCTCTGCACTTGGGCCCCAGGGTCGGCTCCAGGGTGGAGGCCCCAGGACCAAGTGCTACATGTATTCCATGGAGATCGCAGGTCTCTTTGTCAGGGGAAGAGGCAGGGAGAGGCCCAGACCAACATTGTGGCCTCTGGTTCTGGTTCTCTCTGTCACCCTTCCCACCTCCAGTGTGGGTACTCAGTTGGGCACAGTCAGAAAGGAATACATATGCTTAGAGGGGCGTGAGTGGGGATGCACACTTATACGGACAGAAGCAGGTACACACAGACAGCTCACCCATCCCACTTCTGGGGCTTTTCCAGATCTGACAGCTTCCTCCTCTGTAGCAACCAGGATCCCAGTACATCCTTCTTCCTGCCCTGGTCCCAGCACCTCTGTGTCCCCAGTTCTCTCTGCCCTATAATGCTTACTTTCTCTAACAGGAAGAGCGTCCTTCCGGCACAGCCCCCTCGGCGAGTCCTCCTTGCTCTGGGGACAGAGACTCCCCCACTTCAGGTCACTATGGGGTCTGAAGGCTGCTTGGTGTGGCTCTGGGTGACCCCAGAGGTCAGGAAAAGTAGAGAATAGGGGATACTGGGCAAGGTGCAGCCTTTCTATAGGTCTCCTGTTCCTGCTGCAGTAGAAAAGAGCCTGCTTGGTTCCTGTTTGTGATGTAGGGGCTGGGAGGCAAGGGAGGAAGAGCATACTGACCCAGGGTCTACAGAGTGGCTCAGGTGGGGCAGGGCCAGGAGGGGCAGCAGGCCACAGAGCATCCTGTTGCCCATCAGCCAACTGCCCCCCCCCCAGGGACATTTGCCTGGGTAGCACTTGGAGCTTCGTAGACTGTTCGTCTAGTAGCCTCTCCAGATGAGGTCCCGACCTCCTCCCACAGGGTCACAGACCCACATCCCAATGTGGCAGCTTTGTGTTCATCATGGGATCAGCTGACAAAATGGTGGGCTTTGGAAGCGCAGAGTCTCTGGTGGTTAGTCCAGCGTGGCACAGGCTGGCTTACCCAGATTGGACATCACCAGTACAACTGATAGATGTGAGAAAAGTGTCTGTTAGTGGGATTGTGAGCAGGTGCACATTGGTGTGAGAGGTGTGTGCACGCATGCGCGTTTCTGGGCAATGTGTGCTGTGTGATGTGCAACTATTTGAATATTATAGGTGTGTGCATTGTGACTGTGTGCACCTGTACAAGGGCTGAGTGTTTAAATGCGGTCAGTGTTTAGATTTTAAAAATTCATTACAGCAAAAGACACATTGCCAAGAATGTGGGACAAGTAAATTCAAAGCCAGGGACAGTGTTCTGAGGGGGATTGGTGGCAATGTGTCTTTGGCTGTAATAAAATTTTGTGTTTAAACATTATTTTTATTTATTGATCACCCCTCTTGAATCAAGCACTTACAGCAAATTCTGTTAAAGAAAAATATGATAGTGTGTCCTCATCCACCTTATTGATGATATTTGGCATTGAGTGACATCTGGCTCTTCCCCAAAGTCAAAATAACTGTGAAAGGTAAACTTTCTGAATCAGTTCAGGACAGTGAGTTTGCCAGTACAAGGCAACTACAGAAACTTCCAGAACTGCTTCAGAAAGTGGCAAGAAGTGAAGCGCAGTAATCGCAAAGTGTCTTCTATTGCAGTGAAATTTAAACAAAAACATCTCCTCTCCTTTTAAAAAAAAATCACACCTTGTACATGGATGTTATGGACTGAATGCAGCCCCCCAGTTCATACAGAAGCCCCTGCCCCTGATGTGAAGGCAAGTGGAAGTGGGGTCCACAGAAGATTACGTTTGTATCAGTCAGGTCATGTGAGTAGAGCTGGGACCTCGTAAGAAGAGGAAGGGACAGTAGGGCTCCTTGCTCTCTCTACCACGCGAGCCCATGGTGGGAAGGTTCCGAGGAAGAAGCCCCTGAATTTGCCAGTCCTGTGACCTTGGGCGTCAGCTCCCAGACTATGAGAAGTAAGAGTCTGTGTCTGAGTCCTTGTCTGTGGTGCTTTGTGATAGCAGCCTGAGCATATGCTGAATATGTGTGCGCGTACAAGTGTGTGTGTAGGTGTGAGTGTGGGTGAATGTGTGCATGTGTGTCACTTTGTATTGACATTTTCCCCAGATCCCAGGTGCTGTAGGTGGATCTTCCTGGAATAGTCAGGCTGATTCCCCCAAGTCTGATTGCTCCTCCCACCCCCAGTAGTTTCCCAGGCACATACCCAGCCATGACTACAGTTACCCACCATCCCTGTAGCTCCTGGAAAACCCCTATCAAAAGCTGGTGGCCTAGTCTGCTGACAGATTCACCCTACCTACCACATCCCTACCCATCCCCTGCTACATCACTAGGTGCTCCTGGTGGGCAGGACCTGTGTATCCATCGCTGGTGCCCAGGTGTGTCTGAGGAGCTATGGAACTGTGGGACTTCTCCATGTCCAGTGATAAGTGAGTTGATGCCTGTGTTCCAGCTTTCTGCCAGCTGCAGGCTCCTGGGTGCCAGGCCCTGAGTAGTAGCAGGATCTAGGTTCCAGCCTGCCCTCAAGCACCCCCAAAATAGGACTGAGAGAGCTTTGGGGGCCATTCTAAGCCCAATTTGCCCCTGGATTGGCCTGAGTAATCTGGAGGAGCAAGAAATCAGGGGCCTTATGTCTGTCCCCAATGGCTCCAAGGACAGAGCCATGGGGTCCATCCAGAGCACCTCTGCCACTTTGTCTTAAGCCCTGGGCTTTGGGCAGCTGGACGATGCCAGTGCATTTGCAACAGGATGTTTGATAGTGGGTGGAAATGCTTGCAAGAGGTGATGCTGTGGGGCCAATGGGTGGCCTTAGCAGGCTGAGTGGATCAGTGAGCTCCTGAAACTGGTTCCAGTGGCCCCAGAAACACCTGGCTTAGGTGAGAAGGCACTTGGGGCATGGCAGCCTGCTTTCTTGGGAGGGGGCATGTGTGGTCACTGGGCACGACACTTACACGCACAGGGAAATTAGGTGTGAGGGGCAGGACAGATGGTCTTTTTGTCTTTGAGATCCGAAAGTAGAGGGTATGAGGGAGGTGACAAGATCTTTCCGCAGCTGTTTCCATGCACAATGTGCCTCAGGAGGGCCAGGCAGAGAGTGTTCTGGCAGGAGAGGGCAGGAGAGATTGCGATTTTACTCTACTGAGCAGGCGCTGGGCTAGCTTCCCGCTGCAGGGCCCCCTGGCTAGTATCACCTCTTCCCTCGATTAATATACCGAACATCAGATACAGCACCCATGGGTGTCAGGAGTGCACCCTCTGTCCAGCAGGACACACCCATGGTATCCTGACCAGCTTCCTCAGCAGCAGGTGGGGCCCTGATCGTTTGTGGCCTCGGCTGTCACAGGACCCTCTCTGGAAGGCCACATCTGTGCTTGGAAGTGAGCCCACAGCCCACACAGAGAGGTCAGGTCCCGGTCCTGCAACGTGGCTTATTTAGGAGCCACTAAAGTGGCTTTGAGAGTCATTTGGTGCCAGATGTACAAAAAGGCTGGGGCTGTGAGGTGCGGACTCAATTGGCACTGGGACTGCTAGGTAGATTCCCTAAGTCACATCCCTCCAGAAGGCATCTGTCGACCCACACGTACCCCAGGGGGACACTTTATTTAACACCCAGCAAGCAGATGCTGTCACGACTCAACCTCTCAGAATGCCATGGTGATTTAAAAAAAGTCTATGTACTATGTACTTCTTGTCACATCTTAGGTGTCCTTCCGCCTACAGAAGTCGCCAAATAAAAATTAATTTTGCTTTTTTTAAAAAAGCTGCTTATTTTTGACATTCGGTGTCTGTTCACTTGTAGGGGACACGTTCTTCCATAATGAATCATCGTAATGCTTAAATTAAACACAGTAAAAGAATGGTTAATGCCATAACACGCCGACAATTTAACCTGGCCAATATTTTTATTGCCTTGTACAATAAACCTAACAGAGCACAACTTGCTTTTGACTGGTGGAAAATCGGTTATGAACCGCCAGGGAGCGGCCAATTTTTCAAATGCAGCCATTCAGTCATACTATAGCCACTAAGACTTTTTTTTCCCATACACTATTGCTGTTATAATCTTTTGAGGATATTTTATCACGGCAATAACGTCCTGAAAATCAGTCTTTACTGCAGTTAATGACCAGACAGCTGGAGCTGTAACTGGCCTTGGCTTTGCCCCCAGCTATTAGCTAACAAACCAGTTGTTATCTGCAGGTAACAACCAATTTCTTGTGGAATTTTCTTGATAAAGTACTTCACTGGATCAGAGTTATTTCTTCCTTTCTCTGACCCAGCTCCCAGCATCTCCAGTTGCTTAAGGTAAGAGGGAGACAGCTGATGGTTTCAGTCTCATTTGTGAGTCAGTGAACGAACTTGCCATGCCCTCTGTGGGACATGGGTTGGGTCCCCACCACTCCTTGGATTTGTGAAGCAGCATCCCCATTTACCATGGGGGTGCAGGGAACAGAAGCCTCCATTGGACGGATTAGACAGAGAGGAGAGCTTTGTGTCTGGGAGGTGGAAGCAGATGCCAGGCCTGGGGACTCCTGGGAGCTGGGGAGAAAGGTGGGCTGTGAGGTAAATTACAGGAATGAGTGAAATCTGCTGGATGGACGGCCATCAGTGTTTAACTATCTCTGTGTTCAGATGTACACATCTTCCTTTCATTGTGTTTGTTTCACTTTGGATGACCCTGATAACTTTTTTTTTTTTTTTTTTTTTTTTTGAGACAGGGTCTCACTTTGTAGTTCAGGCTGGCCCTGAGCTCAGCCTCAAACTCACATCACAGCAATCCTCTTCCCTATGCCCCCCGAGTGCTGGGATTACAGGCCTGAGCCACCACGCCCGGCACTGTGGTATGTAGCACTGGTTGCTGCTGGGTGTGAGTCTCCACATCAAGTGCTGTATGTGGTTAACTGGAGATCAAACCTGGGCCCTTGAGCTTTCAAGACAGGCGTGGAACCACTGAGCTAAATCCCTGGCCCAACATTTGGTCTTTTGAAACTAACCATTTAAAGCTAGGGCATGTTCATCTATCTTACACTGAGCATATTTTTTTAAGGACAAGACTATCAGATTTGCATGGCAGTGCTGATGCAGAGATATGTTTAGGCACAGGATGGCTGTTATGGGGAAATATGAGAAATTTACCTGAGTAAAATTCCAAAAGGAAATATCAGGGCCCGAGATATAGCTCATTGATTCTGGCGCCTGCCTTGCAAAGTGCAAGGCCTTGGGTTCAATCCCCAGTGACCACATACTACAAAACCAGGCATAGTGACTCACACCCAGCAGCAATCAGTACCACATACCACAGTGCCGGATGTGGTGGTTCGCACCTGTAATCCCTGTGCTTGGAAGGCAGAGGTAGGGGGATCATTGTGAGTTTGAGGCTGAGCTCAGGCTAGCCTGAACTGCAGAGGTAAGACTCTTGTCTGAAAAAAAAAAAAAAAAAAAAAATCGAAGACGACTAAACCCAGGACAGCTGACTGCCAGAGGAGCAGCGCACCCTCAGCAGGTCCTTCCTCCCTCTTTGGTTGTCCGGAAAGAGAAGAAAGGACTGCTTCCTGTTTCATTCCTGACCGTGCCTTCCTGTCCAGCCCTCAGCAGCGGAAGTGGATTCGGAGCGAAGAAGAACCGCTCCAGCGATCTCTCGATGATGGCAGCACTTTGAAATTCTGCAGGTTGATCAGTGTTTACTATGCGAGATTAAGATTTGATTCCGGAAATCACAGCACTGATTGCGGTAACTTTACATATGCGTCTTGTAACAAGCAGGGCAAAACAAAAAATTAATGTTCTTAAAAGTGAAGTAAGAGAGAAGACCAATTAAAATCACTTCAAATTGTCAAATGAGTTTTAATTTGAGAGAGTGGAATTCTTTTCTGAATATGAGTTTTGCTAAATGTTTGAAATCATTGTATATCCTGCTTATCTGAAGGGCACGTTGCTTGTAAATTAAAGAGCAAATTAAAAAATGAGTACAATATTCATTTGTAAATTATCTGTTAGGTGACTGCTCCTGGTTCCCATCCAGGGTGAGGCCTAATTTCTTAAAAATATTGTAAGTCACTCACAGCAAGTCAGAGGGTAAACCAGGCTTTCTACAAATTCCCAGATTCAGATACTGCCGCTAGATTAAAGCAATTCTGTGATTTTAAATCATTTTGAATTTCATAAACCCAACTCTTTAACCTTTTGTAAATGACAAAAAGTGTAACACATTCTTAACATTTCTGATCATTCCACACTGTGCTGGCCCCATAAAGCTCATCTTTTCCAAATTTAAGCACTTAAAAATGTGAAGTGCTCCAATAAATTTAAATTGGCATATGCTACGCATATCAATGGGAAATGATTCAAGCATTAGAGGCTGGAAGTGGTGAGTGAGGGCAAGCAAACCAGAGCATTCATTGTCACGGGATTGATTTTTAATGACTTTCTATTGATTTGGTGCCTTTTAAACCTGATGGCCTAAGGTTGGTCCCGCATATCTATCACACTGTCTCTTGGGCTGACTTCCTCTTCTTTGGTGAATGCAGGTTACCCTTCCCCTCTGTCAAGGCAGTCTTTTAAGTGAATGAGAATCCTCTGGGATAGGGACTGGCTTGCATGGGGCCTCCTAGAGACAACAGTTGATAGGTCCTCTGGAGAAGCAACCATATAACTCAAGAGTAGTGGTTGTAAGCAACCACATCCAACTGGAGCCAGGAAGGGAATTATGGGCTCTTTCAATGGATCAGGGATGGTCTGGCACAAAGACTCATTTCATTGTCTCTCTCATTATCTGTCATCTTTTTGGCTCTACTTGTCCCCATTTCTACTTTCCTATCAGGCAAAACTCTGAGCACTTGGTAGCCCCTGAGTTTCATTCGCATGTCTTTGTTCTTCTAAGCCAGGCAGAGAAAGAGAGAGATGCTACCTTGATATTCTAAGAAGACCCTGAAGAGGATCTCGTGGTATAGCTCGGGTCATGGGTTCATTTCTGAGCTAGTCCACACAGTCAAGGTAATTGGCCACAACCTTCTCTTCTGATTAGCCGTAACCTCACTCCTGGAGCTAAGAATAGACTAAAAGCCCAAGTTCTGGATTTGAGAATGAGTGAAGTACAAGAAAACCGAGGTTTAAACAAAGAACAGAATATACCATCAAAAGTTGTGGAGCAAAGACAAATAGTATACTGTGTGGATTATAGGAATACCAAAAAGAGGAGAGTGAAAGAATGGAACAGAAAAAGTATCTGAAGAAACAATGCTAAAAGTTTCCCAACATTAATGGCAGAGATCATACAACATATTCAAAATGCACCTGCCCTTAAAAACTAATCAGCAGGCAGGCATCGTCATACTATATCTATTGAGAATAGAAAACAAAATCTTGAGGACAATCAAAAAGAGGAAAAAATATATTAGACAAAGAACAATGGTATGACTAGTGTCTACTTATTGCCAGAAATTATGCAAACCAGGAGACTATAAAGTGCTCAGTGAAAAAAAAATATTGCTTATCTAGAATTCAATACTCAATGAAAATATGTTTCAGAATGCAGGAGAGAAAAATGCTCATCAAAAAAGAATATTAGAGGATTTATTTCCAGGACAGTTGCATCCCAAGAAAAGTTAGAGAAAGTTCTTCAAGTAAAAGGAATTTGATACCTGACAAAATTGAAAGAGTGCCAGAAAGGGAACAAATGAAAGCAAAATAAAGTTTATTTTATTGTAAAAATGGACTTATTATTTGGGTGGTAGAGATTGAACCTAGAGGTTTTGTTTGTGTTAGGCAAACACAGAGCTATAACCCTAATGTTATTTTATTTTAATTTTTCTAAAATGCAACCATCAACAGCAAAAAAGTAGCAACAATTATTTTACATTTATGCACATGTAAAACATATAAGAGTTAATAGGAATGAAAAGAATTGGAGATATACTATTAGAGATTACTAAACTCTAAATTAAGGTGTATATTATGAATTTATAGTAAACACTAATAACAAATAAGGCATAAATCATGAATCACTAGTGGATATAGGGTGCAATCATAAAAACACTCAATTCAAATCATGGGAGACAAAAGATATAGAAACAGATAAAATGAATAGAAAAAGATAGCAAAATAATAGACAATCTGAACACATCAATAGTTACATGAAGTGTACATGACTAAAGGCACCAATCAAAAGGCAGAGACTTAAAGGTTGAATAAAAGACCAGTTCCTCTCTATATATTACTAACAAGAAACTCATAGTATTTATAATACACCCATAGAAAAAAACCTACACAGAGCTAGCTTACAAGCAAAAGGATGAAAAGAACTGATGACTAATATTAAAGTCATAAAGATTTACCTTTATGTTTTCTTCTAAGAGTTTTAAAGCTAAAGCTTTTATATTTAGCTATAACATAAGTTGTTAAGCTATGTCTTTCTTAGATCCATTTCAAGTTATTTTTCACATCTGGTGTGAAATAAGGGCTCAACTTCTTTCTTTTATAAGTTGTTTCTAGTCATTCTGGAACTGTCTGTTGAGAAAACTATACTTTCCCTGAATGATCTTGGCATCTATATTGAAAATGGATTGACTAATGCTCAGTTCTATTGTATCAATCTACATGTCTCTCCTTATACAAATGGTATATTATCCTGATTACTCTTGCTTTGTAGTCAATTTTGATATGAGTAGCTATGATTTTTCCAACTTTGTTCTTTTTAAAGATTGTTTTATCTGTTCTGGGTCCCTTACAATTCTTGTCAATGTCTAATTGGTATTCTGATAGAGATTATATTGAATCTGTGGATCAATTTGAGAAATATTGTCATCTTAAGATTTAGTCTTCCAATCATTTAACATGATACACTTTTCCGTTTATTTAGATATTTAATTTCTTTTAGCAATAGTTTGTAGCTTTCAGGATATAAGTTGTACATTGTTTTCTTAAATTTATCCCTGAATATTTTATTTATGCTACTCTAAATGGAACTGTTAACCTAACTTCACTTTCTGGTTCTTTATTGTAACTGTGTATAATTATAGTTCTTTTATATATTGATTGTACATTCTGCAACTTTGGAGTTGATTTTATTAAGAGTACTATTTTTAGTGGAGTCCTTATGGTTTGTTGACTCTAAGATCATAGCATTTATGACAAGATTATGTTCCATTTTCTCTTTCTCTTCCTTTCCTTCCTCTCTTCCTTTCTTTCTTTCTTCCTTCTTTTCTTTCTTTCTTTTTTTTCTTTCCTTCTTTCTTTCATTTTTTTTAAGACAGGGTCTCACTATGTAGTTCAATAAAGCCTTAACTAACTATCTAGCCCAGGCTGGTCTCAAACTTAGGACAATCCTCCTGCCTCTGCCTTCCGAGTGCTGTGGTTACAGACATGTACCACCTGCCCCATTGTTTTCTATTTATACCATGTAATATATTATCTAATTTACTTTTTACTTTGCTTTGTGACTGACTGCTTTCTAGGAGAGTAATGCTTGATTTTCACATATTTATGAGTTTTCCCAGAATTCTTTATTATTGATTTCTAATTCCATGTCACATGTTTAAAGGACACACTTTGTCTAACTCAGTCTCATTAAATTATTGAGATTTGGTTTATTGCCTGGTATAAAGTCTGTCCTGGATAATGTTCCATGTATATCCGAGAAGCATATATATATATTTTTTTCTGTTGCTGGACAGAGTGTTCCATAGGTGTCTATTAAGTTTTGTTGGCATTTAATGTTCAAGTCTTCTATTTTTTATTAAATGATTTTATTGGTACATTTTATAAATATATCATGATCACAATTGACATTGAAAATTTGTGCCAGTATATGGCATGACTCAATTCTCTATTTCTTTGTATTGGTGCTGTTGTTCCATCTTTTACTGGAAACGGGTGTTAAAGTTTCTAAGTGTTATCCGTCAGTCATCTGTTACTCAATTCTCATCAGGTTTTACTTCACATGTGCTGACGCTCTGTTGTTATTTATAATGGTATTTTTTGGATACATTGACCTATTTACCATTATAAAATGTCCTTGAGTAACTTTCTGTGTTAAAATCTATTTTGTGTGGTAGCCATATTTCAGGGGTTTTTTGTGGTTATTATTTGTAAGATGTATCTTTTTTTCCCATTCTTTTACTTTTAATGTGAATCTTTGAATGCAATATGTGACTTGTAAACAGTATATTGTTGATCTTTATTTTCCAGATTGGAAATCTCTCTTTTGTTTGGAGTTCTCTCTGTCTGTCTGTCTCTCTGTGTGTATCTGTCTGTGTGTACCTCTCTACCACACTCTCTCTCTTCCATCATTGGAGATTCAACCCCAGAAGAACTAAACTATGCTCATAGACATCTGTATTTTTGTATTTTAAAATAAGGTCTGGCTAAGATGCCCAGGCTGAGCTCAAACTTTGAAATCCTGCTGCCTTTGCTTCCTGAATTACTTGGATTACAGCATACTCATCCACCTCCGTGCCCAATGATGGAATTGTTTAATCCATACACATTTAATATTACTGTTGGTACAGCTGGGTTTATGATTGCCATCCATTTCCTTTACATCTTTTGTTCTTTTTATCTCTTCCTCCTTTTCTGCTACATTTTGTATTTGAATATTTTTCATTTTGAATTTTAATTGCTTGAAGTATATTTTTGTTTTGTTTCATTGAGTTATTTTCTTACTGGTTGTTTCCGGACTCATATATCCTGCTTTATCAGAATCAGCTTTCTACTTACACTAAATTCCAGTGGGATGGAGAAGCATTATTACTATACAGCTCTGTTCATCAAAGTCTCTGTGGTATTATCATTAAACATTTTGCATCTGTTAAAGGCTACAAACTCAGCTTACTGTGTTATGTCTTTCGGGTGTTTTCTTTCTCTCCTCCCTTCCGACACTCCCAATAATATGCCTGTTACTTCGCTTAACTGTGTCCCATGTTTCTCTGGGGCTCGGTTTATTTCCTTCGTTGTTTTTACCTCTCTCTTCAAGTTGCATAATCTCTACAGTTCTGTCTTCAAGTTCACTGATGCTTTTGTGCTTCTTCATCTCTACTGTTGAGCTCTCTAGTAAACTTTTCACATGTTTAAACTTCACATGTTTAAATTTCTCTGCAGATTGAGCTGATTTCTCATGTAACTGCAGTATTTTAAAATAATTTCTATCACTTTACTGTTTGCCATGGCACTGTTGTCCCATCTTTTACTTCTTCAGTCAGGGGACAAGATGTCAAGTTTCTTTTAGTTCTTTGAAAGCCTTTTCTTTGGGTACTTTGAGGTATTTTTCTGATAAATATGATATCTGTTCACTCATAAATATTTGTATTGCTTACTTTTTTTTTCCTGATGTAGGTTTATCTGCCTGTTAGAAATTTTTTGGAACCTGGAATTTTTAGCTAAAATGTTGTGGCCACTTAATTCGGATACTGATCTCTTTTTATCTAGGGCTTATTATTATCTTTTTTTGGTGTGAGTACTGAGGTTTGAACCCAGGGCCTTCACACTGAGCTACATTTCCAGCCCCACTTTGTAAGTGTTAACATAAATTCTAGAGAAGTTGCTGTATGACCCAGGCTAGCCTAGAGCCTGCCATCCTTGTACCTCAGCCTCCCAGGATACTGAGATTTCAGGTGTGTACCATCATATGGGGTTTATTGTTATCTTCCTGATTATTTGCTTGCTTTCTGGTGAAACCTCTGTCCTTCTTCATCTCAGTCCCCACCATCAACAATAGGAAGCTTCTGACAGTAACTTTTAATCTTTACCAATCTCCAGCTGATTGCTTTTCGAAATTTCCTTACAGCCTAAATTTCTCTACAGATTGAGCTGATTAAGTTAGAGTTTCTTGGAAAGGGTAGATCTTGAGGTTAGTGCAGTGTATATCAGAGGGTCTCTCAGTTGGTATGTTTCTCTCCATCTCTAGAGAACTACTTGGCCCATAGTTATCACTGGTAGTTCTATCAATCTCATCCTCTTTGCCTTTTAATGCAACTTGTATTGCTTTTGAGGGTAACTTTTTGCTTTAAATTATACATAGTATATTACAAATGAAGTCAGTTCTTTTGGGAAGGGATTCAGAACTCTCTGCTCAAAAGTCTCTCTGCTTTAAGGTCCATCCCTTGCCCTGGGGAAATCTGTAGTCCACGACTCTTGAGCTGAGAGCAGAAACAGTAGCTTACTTCTCTTTGAGAGGGACCCTTGTGTCAGGAGTTGTGCCCTCTGTGGTGCGGGGGACAATGGTCTCCGGTCATCTTGGTTTGCCTGTCCTGATCTGGAGGCATATATGGACATCCACATGGCCCAGGGCAAGG
>PVIR01001305.1:0-126916 GCA_004026965.1 Petromus typicus | reverse complement strand
ATGCGTCCCCTGTACGCACCAAGGGGACCGGTGTCCAGGTCTCTCACAGCCGAACCCCACCGGAACTCTCGTTCCGGGCTGATGCCACGGAGCCACCTAGAGAAAAACTTCCATCAAAACGTGCGCTCTTGAGAAAGTTCCACCAGGGATTTAGCTCAGTGGTTCTGGTGCGGGCTGCTTAAGCACAAGGTCCTGAGTTTGATCGTTGGCACAGAAAATAAATAATAAAAAGAGAAAGGCAGTTTAATGGAGATTACTTTTAAAGTAGGTTTCGTGTCAATGTGGTATGGTGGCGCATGCCTATCATCCCAGCACGTGAGAGGCTGAGGCAGGAGAAGCTCTGAGAATTCCAAGTCAGCCTGCGCTACACAGGCTGCTTTAAAAAACAAAAAAAGTGTTGAATTTTAGCTTTGCTGTCAACATACCATCCCTCATTTCCCTCCCCCTCCGCGCGGGCTGCGGTCCCTGACCCAGCTGAGCAAACCCCGCGTCCTTGTGCAGACCCGAGGAGGCCGTCACTTCCCGGCCTGGCCACCAGGCGGCGCCGGCGGCACGCCGTGGGGACCGCGCACCCTCCCAGCCCGAGTCCTGGGTTTCTCCGCGTCAACAGCTGGCACGCGGCGCTGCCCTCCCCGTGGCTGTGCCCAGAACCGGCAGAGGTGGCTCGGGGTCCCCGGGCACACAGCGCCGCGTGAAGGGCGATGGGTGTGGCGGGGGCCGGCGCCGGCCCCTTCGGTAGGAGCCGAGTCCTTCAGGACCGAAAGCTCCTATGAGCGGGCGGGCAACAGCCACTTTCCAGCACTCTGGGAGGCTGAGGCAGGAAGGCCTCTAGTTCGAGCTCAGCTGGGGCAACTTAGTGACTCAGCGAGATCCTGTCTCGAGTTAAAAAGTAAAAAGGGCTGGGAGTACTGACAGCGACCCTGAGTTCGGTCCCCAGTAATAGAAAAACAAAACCACAAAACGACCTCTTCCGGTGCCGTTTACGCTGGCAGGAAGGCGTTTGGCTCCCACCGTCTTGAGCTCATAACGGGTCTGGTCCCCGGCGAGGACGTGCCGGGAGGATGAACTCGCGCGGTGCCCGGGGCCTCTCCGGCCTGCCCTACCCCGGGCGTGGCCTCGCTCTTCCAAGGCCTGGCCCCCCGCCCCTCTGCGGGACCGGCCGTGCCCACCCAGCCTGTGCGCCAGTCCCTTGGTCTTTCCACACTTCCCAGGCGCACTCCCCCCTCCACCACGTTTTTTTCTTGTTTTTTGATAGAGTCTCGCTATGTAGTCCAGGCTGGCTTTGAACTCACAGGGACCTCCTGCCTCAGCCTCCCGAGTGCTGTGGTGACTCGTGTGACACACCAGGCTGGGCTGACTTTTTATGTCATTGTTGGTGGTGATCCCAAGCGGAAAGGTGCCTGGTGAGCCTGAGCCTGGGGAGACGCCACCCCACTGTCCATCCGGCCCGCACGGGAGCCCGGGCGGCCTCCCTGGAAGGACGCGGCACGTGGCCTCCAGACCCGGACCCTGCTCCGAGCCTGGCTGCGGTGGCGGCTGTGTCCCACCAGAAAGGAGTCCCGGTTATTCTGGCCGGCGAGCCTGGCTTCCAGGCTGGGAGCTGGTGACTCACACGGTGACACCCTCTGTTTTGCTCCCACGGGCTGCAGGGCGGGAGGTTATGACATTCACTCCCCTCTGGTGGCCTTGGGGCTCCGGGGCCACCTTAGCTCTGTGCTCTGATGAGGCACCTCTTCCGTGTCCCTGAGATTTGTTATCTCCCAGTGACAGGGCTTATCATCCTCAGGTGTATCTGTGTTTCTTTACTGGTTTTTTGAGACTCTGTAGTCAAGCAGGCCTTCAGCTCACAGGGATCCTCCTGCCTCAGCCTCCTGAGTCCTGGTATTACAGGCGCGCGCCAGTGGGCCTGCTCTCCCTGGCCTTCACGGAGCCGGGCCTCAGAGACACAGGACACGGTCTCCGCTCGCACCCGCCCGGCCCATGCTGCCCTGCAAAGTCCTGGAGAAACGGGCTCCTCTGGTTTCTGCCGAAAATGTCCGCGAAGACTCTGAGGGCGACGGGGATCCCGGAGCGCTGCTCACTGCGGGCCCTCTGCGGCGGCGAGCTCAGGGCAGACGGTGCTGTTGGGGGCGGGGCCCGGCTGGGGTGGGAACCTGGGTGGAGGCGGGGCCCGGCTGGGTGGGAACCTGGGTGGAGGCGGGGCCCGGCTGGGTGGGAACCTGGGTGGGGCGGGGCCCAGCTGGAGGCGTCACTGGGGTGGGACCTGGAAGGGCGTGTTCCTGTCCCGGCTCCTCCTCCTCCTCTCTGCTTCCTGGTTCCCATTAAGACAGCCGCTGTACTCCATGCCGCGTTGGGCGGTAGGCGGGGCCAGGCCTGCACTTGCTTCTCTGGAAGTGCAAACCGCAGTGTTTTATTTTTGTTTTTGATGCTGAGGCTTAAACTGGCAGCCTTCACACTGAGCTCCATCCCCAGAACTTTTTATTTTTAAAATTGTGAGACAGGGTCTCAATCACCAAGTTGCCCAGACTGGGCTGGAATTTCCTTTCTCCTGCCTCAGCCTCCCAGGATGCATCACCATGCCTGCCTTGTAGGGTGATTTCAAGCAAGAATGAGACCCTTTCTGCTTCCGGTTTTACAAAGCCCGGCTGGCAGCTCTGCAAAGAAGGAACCCGGCAAATATGGGGGCAGAAGAGGAGAGCCCCAAGGTCAGGTGTGGGGGGTTCCAGGGGCTGAAGTTGCGGGGCTGTGTGGCAGATGGGGAGGGCCTCGGTGGAAGGGGCTTGGGCAGCAGGAGGAGCTCCAGGCGGGAGAAGATTCCTTCAGATGCCACCTCAGGCCGGCGAACCCGGCACAGGTCTGGTCACGCTGTGCTGCACCACCCCGCCCTTTCTGGGTTGGAGGTGTTCACGGACTCTGGTGGGCTCCAGGACATATGAACCGCAGGACGCCCACCCTTCAGTCTTAAAGTTGAGCGACAGTGAAAAGTAATTCTTTTTTTTTTTAATAAGAGAGGAAATGTTAGCAAAGGCCGCCGTGCGCTCTGCTAGACGCAGGGCACGGTGTGCTTCTGATTATAACGCTGACCTCGCCCTGGGAACCCTTTGTAGGTCCCCTTTCTTCCCCGACAGCCCACCGATGAGCAGATGATCTTACGGATTTCACACCACATAAATGAAAGCCTAATAAACGGCTTCGAATTCTGAGCCCCTAATTCCGGGTTCCCGAGATGTAGAGCCCCTTTGCAAAAGCAACTGGGCAGACAATTAAAGAAATCCGCCCACAGCCCCCGGGGAAGGACGGATTCCAGCGCCACTCCCCTGCCCCCAACCCAGCTCCACAGAACGAGGTTTAGGAAATGTAGATTTCCCGTGGGGTCTGTGAGGGGAAAAGACAGAGCCGCGGTGAGGGGTCACGTGGCCGCGACGACCTTCTGTCATGTCCGGTGCAAGAGCAACCAGAGATTGCTGCTTAAGTATGCGGCTGTTGAAATCTATATTAATCATTTGTAAGCATAACATTGTTCTCCAGCATCCTGGCCACATTTCAAGGGTCTGATACTCGCATGTTGCTAGGAGCTGCTGAGTTGCAGCCGAGGACAAAGCATTTTCGATCGTCACAGGAAGTTCGGCCGCACGCGTTGGTCTCTTATTCAAGCCGAACCTTCCGGCCGGGATCGCTTCTGTGTTCTCGGAGTTAGCAGTAACTGAGCTGCTCCTGGGGCTTTTATTTTTAATTGCATTCATCCACATAAGCAAAATAAAGTTCACACTGAAGAAAAATCTAGATTAAACAGAATCCTATTGTTTGCGGGAAGAAAGGGAGCTTTACTTACATCTGCTGACGTTCTGTTTTCGATGAGCTCTTTGCTATTTTGGGTGATGCACTTACAGCTTCGGGTGGCCAACGGTTTAGGTTATGCAGAGCGAGGAAATAAAACTTGCTTTCTCATCCTACTCAGACACTTCCTGTTTGAATTAATCAAGGGAACGCACCTGTAAGAGGCGGCTACAGCGGCAGTGGAAGTCCTGGACCTTCCGATGTCTAAGATGTCGGGTGGGTGGCCAGGCAGACACCTGTAATCTCAGCAATCTGGGAGGCTGAGGCAGGAAGGTCCCAAGTTGGAGCCCATCCCACCCAGGGCAATTCAGGAAGGCCTGGTTTCACAGTGGAGAATCTTTTGCGAGTGGTATAATGGTGATAAATTCTCTTTGGACGGTCTTTTATTTCAGTTTGATTTCTGAAAAATAGCTTTAGTGCCTACATGAGGTTTCTGTTGAGAAATCTATTGTGAGTCCAAGAATGTTTCTGTGGCCTCAACTTTGGGCTCTTTCCCCTGGGATCTCAAAGGCCATCTTTTATTTTTTTTCTATTTATTTCTTTCTGTTTCATCTAGTCTGTCGTTTTGCCTCTCAGAGTATTTTCAATTTCACTTGTGGAGTTCTTAATTTCAAAAATTTCTGTGGTGTGTTTATTTTGCAGTACTGGGCACTAAACTAAGGATCTTAGCACGAAGCTACGTCTCCAGCCCTTTTTACTTTTTAAGCTTGAGGCTGAGTGGCTAAATTGCACAGCTTAATCTTTTTTTTTTTTTTTTTAAGGTTTTTTTGAGACAGGGTCTCGCTTTGTGGTTCAGGCTGGCCCTGAGCTCAGCCTCCAACTCACATCACAGCAATCCTCCTGCCTCTGCCTCCTGAGTGCTGGGATTACAGGCGTGAGCCACCACGCCCGGCATTTGCACAGTTTAATCTTGACCGTTCAATCCTCCTGCCTCAGCCTCCCTGAGCGCTGGGATGACAGGAGTGTACCACCACTCCTGACCTGCTTGTCCTCTTCAGAGATATCTCTCTTCTTGTTGGTTTTCCGATTCATAATATGAATTGTCTTCCTGATCGTGTTGAATTGTCTGTCTGTGTCCTCTCGAATATCACTGTTAGTCGTTCCTTTCACTTCTTTTTTCTTTTTTTTTCAGAGTCTTACTGTGTAATTCACAGTAAGTAAGAACTTGAGGCCATCCTCCTGCCTCAAGTGCTGGGATGACAGGTGTGTGCCCTCCCCCATGCCCAGGGTCCTTTGCCAGGCTCTCTGTCACTCGGATCTCTTGCTAAAGCTTTGCGGGGTTTCTGGGGAGACTCCTGTGACACTGGCTGTGCATCTTTCTCCAGCTCCACTTGAGGTTTACGAGTCTGGGGGAGGCAGCTGTCTGGACTCTGCATGTGAGGTGCTGGGAGGCAGCGGGCGCTCTCCCTGCTGGGCACCATGAGTCCCTGCGACGGCTGGTACCACAGCCCCATCCCCGGAGCCTCCTTAACTGTGACCTGCTGTTTAGGGTGCATGGTGGCTCAGTCTGTGAGACTGTCCTTCACGGGGACCATGGACGTAAATGCCTAGACAGGGGCAGTACCCACAGCGGTAGCTGCTGCCTCTGTGTGTCCCCCAGAGGTGGCCACACTGAACCTAGTGCACCCTTTCTGAGAGATGGTGCAGCAGCTTATGGTGCTCCAAGCTGTTTTGGTGCTGGGGTCACTGGGCCAGTGGCAGGTAGTTCTGGTGCCAGATATCGGCTGTTTCAGGTCTTGGTGGGGGAGGGGCAGTGCTGGACACCTCCCACTGCCTGTGTCATCTTCTCTGGCATCTCCAAGGTGACAGGCCCCAAAACAGATGTGCCGATCGCTGTCCCCAAATGCAACCTCCCCAGTATCCTCAGGAGAATTATCCATGTGGAACAGGAACTTCTGATCCTCCTGTTTCAGCCTCCCGGAGTGTCAGGATCACAGCCAAGTACCATGACACCTGGTTTAGGAAGTGGTTCCTTGGACTATATTTTACAATGGTTAGTAAGCAGGAATAGGTATAGGCCTAGAAACAGCTTCACATAAATAAAACACTTGGGAGGCTGAGGCAGGAGGATCACTGTGAATTCAAGGCCAGCCTAGGCTACATTCTGAGACCTTGCTTCAAAAAGAAAAATTCCAACTGTTATTTAAAAAAAAAAAAAGTTCCAACACAAACTCAGGAGATTTCCCGGGCAGGAAGTAACACTTCTTATGAGTAGTGCGGTGATTTGTTGCTTAGCCGTCCAGCTGGAGTAACCTGCCTTTCAGACAGGCCTATGCTATGTGTGAGGTTTATGCGAAGTGCTCAAGTAGAGCAACCTTGTGAACCTATTTCCTGTCCTCTGATGTGTCTGAGAGATTTTTGTTTTGGTTTGGTTTCCGTTTTTGAGACAGTCTTGCTAGGCAGCCCAAGCTAGCCTCGACCTTGCGATGATCCTGCCTCAGCCTCCCGAATTCTGCAGTTGCCTCTGTACGTCCTGGCGCCAGGCTAAGCCAGGGATTCTAGTGAAGACTTTCTGCAGTGTGGACGAGAGTTACTCTGCTAGAGCCATAGTGGCTTAGCAGAAGCCGTGCTCGCTGTGCCTTGTCCGTTTACGGCGCGTCACTCCTGTGATGGATGGCCTCTGCTTCCCACCTCCACCGAATAAGGAAGCCAACCATGGCCCGGGGACTATTCTGGGCCCATGTGATGCACGCTGACATGGCACCGAGAGCCCGAGCGCGGCCGGGATGGACCTGCTGCCTCGGCACGCGACGCCGGCCGTCTCGGTGGTACGCGTCCAGCCGGATGAAGCCTGGGGTCCGCCGGCCCTGTCGCGGGAAGTGACTGGTGCCTGGAGGTCACAGGCCAGGTGCGACAGAAAACCAACAAATCATTACGCTAAAGGACACGCGGCCACGAATCCTCCCAGGACCCTCCCCTCGCTCCGAACACACTGATCCCACCGTCCTCACCACTTCCCGCAGCAGCTGTGGCGTCCTCCTCCCTGAGGGTCTCTAGCTGCGCTGTCCCGACTGCCTTCGTGTCCTGAATGGAGTGACTTTGGGGGAGAGCCGGAAGTGACGTAAGGCCACATCCGGTGACTGAGGCGGACCAGACACAGTATCCTGTTACGAGCCGCCTTTCCGCTGGGGGGCGCTCTGCGCAGCAGTCACCGCATTTGTGATCATATCTGGTAAAGACCCTCAGGAGAGAGGACGCCAGAGCTGCTGCAGGAAGTGGCGGGGACGGTGGGACGTGTGTCCAGAGAGAGGATTTTGAGGAAGGTTCATGACCATGTGTATTTTACTCCAACACAATTTTTGAAACATAAGTGTTCACGCTTCACTTTGATGGTTTACAGGCGTTTGGGGGGTGGGTGTAGGTGACTGACGCCCCAGGAATAAGTCACAAAGCAAAAATGAAGTTAGATAAGCTGAGAGGAGTGCCTGGGCCACGGCAGCAAACCTAGATGAGGAAGGAAAATAGATACGGAAGCCGGCACGAAATGAGAACCCACTGCCCGACCCGGTGCCCACTGGAGCCTCCTCCCTGCGACAAGTGGCAGAGGTGGCGACACCCACCAGAGGAGGTCGTGCACCCAGGAGTGCCGCTCTCCAGAGCCACTGGGTTGGCACCCTGTATTTCTCCAAGTGACTTCTGGGGTGCAGAGCCCTGGGGCTTCTGGGCCAGTGCCCCTTGGCTGGGGTCAGTGCTCAGGAAGTCACCTCACAGCCAGTGGTGCCCAGGTGGGCAGCATCTCACACCCCCCAGGTCACCAGGGAGAGGGAAGCAGTAAGGATCCCATGTTCCCCAGACCCCTGAAAATGTCTCTGACTTTCAGAGCCGGGGATATAGCTCAAGGACATATCCTTCCCACCAAGGATAAGAGGGCACAGCAATAGGGATAGCTCGGTCTTCAGTGAGTTCAACACAGACCAAGCAATCCTAGGTAGACATATTTTCACCCTGCAAACTGAAAATGTGTGTTCAAAAGCCAACTCTCCTAAGAATATTTCTAGAATCACTATAGCCACTAAAATGTGCAAAGAACTTGATGTCCATCAGTTGATGGATAAACAAAAAGGTGGTCTAGCCACAAGTGAAGTAGTATGCATCCCTGAAAAAGAATGAAGTAATGTTATGCCTCCATAATACAGATGAACCTTGAAACCATTGTGCCAGGAGCAAGTGAATGATGGGCTCTGAAAGTCAGTTTTTTTTTTTTTTTTTAAGGTTTTTTGAGACAGGGTCTCACTTTGTGGTTCAGGCTGGCCCTGAGCTCAGCCTCAAACTCACATCACAGCAATCCTCCTGCCTCTGCCTCCCGAGTGCTGGGATTACAGGCGTGAGCCACTACGCCCGGCACTGGTATGTGGTACTGGTTGCCGCTGGGGTGAGTCTCCACACCCAGTATTGTTATGTGGTTACCGGGGATTGAACCCAGGTCCTTGCGCTTGCAAGACAGGCGCCAGAACCACTGAGCTATATCCCCGGCCCCTTTTTAAGGTTTTTTGAGACAGAGTCTCGCTTTGTGGTTCAGGCTGGCCCTGAGCTCAGCCTCAAACTCACATCACAGCAATCCTCCTGCCTCTGCCTCCCGAGTGCTGGGATTACAGGCGTGAGCCACCACGCCCGGCACTGTGGTATGTGGTACTGATTGCTGCTGGGTGTGAGTCTCCATGCCCAGTATTGTATGTGGTTACTGAGGATCAAACCCGGGTCCTTGCGCTTGCAAAACAGGCACCAGAACCACTGAGCTATATCCCCAGCCCTGAAAGTCAGATCTTATGATTCCATTTTTATGAGCTGTCTAGAACAGAGAAATCTGTACACAGAAAGCGGTTAGTGGGAGTCAGGGACTGCACAGGGAGAGGGTTCCCTGAGCTGGGTTTACTGGCTCATGCCTGTGATCTCTGCACTCTGGGAGGTTGAAACAATAAGATCAAAAGTTCAAGTCCAGCTTGGGCAACTTAGCCTGGTCCTATGGAAAAATTTTAAAAATAAACAAAGAGCCAGAGGATGTAGCTCCGTGCTAAGGCCCTGGTTCAATTTGCAGTAACTGCAAAAAACAGAGTGGAAAACAACAAAAAGAAAGAGAAAAAAGGAAAAAGGGGTTGCAAAGCTTTGTGGGGTAATGAACTAAAGTTGGATGCATTGGATCATGAATGTATCAAAGACACTGAATCATTAACTTGAAGACGTCTAGAATGGTGAATTTTATATTCCACGCTCTTTATAATAGTATTTCTTAAAGAAGGGACAAGCTGGGGCCGGGGATTTATCTCAGTGGTTCCGGCGCCTGTCTTGCAAGTGCAAGGACCCGGGTTTGATCTCCAGTATCCACATACAATACTGGGTGTGGAGACTCACGCCCAGCAGCAACCAGTACCACATACCACAGTACCAGGCGTGGTGGCTCATGCCTGTAATCCCAGCACTCGGGAGGCAGAGGCAGGAGGATTGCTGTGATGTGAGTTTGAGGCTGAGCTCAGGGCCAGCCTGAACCACAAAGCAAGACCCTGTCTCAAAAAGAAAAAAAAAAAAAAGGACAAGCTATGAAGATTCCATAACACTCCAGCGGCCCCGATGAATGCTTTTTATGAGTCTGGGGTTGAACCCCGGGCTTTCCCTTGGAGCTACATCCTCAGGCCCTTTTCCTTTGTTATTTGGCGGCGGGATCTCTCCAAGTCACTCAGCTGCCCAGGTAGGCTGGAACTTGTGGCCCTCCTGCCTCAGCTTCCCGGTGGCTGAGCCCGCGGGCATGCTGATGACGGTGGCGCTCGGCTGGACCTGGTCCTGAGGTCAGTGGCGGCGCCCGCCAGCCCGGACCGCCGGACTCGTCCTCACGGCCCCGGGCACACGCTGCCCCGGCTGCCGGCACACAAAGCCCCTTTCTCCGCGCCGGCGCGGGGCTCGGTGTGCACATAAACACGGGCAGGAAGCCCGCCCGGGAGCTTCCAGAGCCCCTCTGACAAGTGAAAAATGTGGGCGGCCCGCAGTCACAGGCCGGGCTTTTAACAGCCGGCTTATTTATTTAACCCAGTAAATACTTTACGGGCGGCCGCCGCCTTTGTAGGCAGGTAATGCGTTTCCCAGCTGCTGCGCCCCGGCCTGGCCGCTCGCACCTCGCTGCCCCCCACTGCCCGGGGCCGGTGTTCTGGTGCTAATGACGCTCATCCCTGCGGAGGGGACCGCGCTGCACCCGGAGGGTGTCCCAAGGGTGAGGCTGAGAACGGGCCACAGAACCTTCACGGGGTTGACCTTTCCTTCTGCGGGGAAGCCTGGCACGCACAGCAACCACGGTAAAGCCGCGTGTGGGAGCCGCCGCACTGAGGAGGGTCTGGGACCCGCGCTGCGGGGAGGCCCCGAGCCCTGGCTTAGTTCAGCAGATCCGAGGATGGACCCAGGCCCCGCATGGGGCCGCACCCCAACCCTTTCTGTTCTGTTTGGAGACAGGGTCTGGCTAAATCACCAAGTTGGCCAGACTGGGCTGGAAATTGAGATCCTCCTGCCTTAGCCTCCCGAGTGCAGGCAGGGGCATCCCTCACCCACCACCCACCCATCCTCCTCTGTCCATCCCCCCGTGCACTCGGCCACCCTTCACTCGCTCACTCCCTCAGCCAGGCGGCGTTACCTGCCGGGCCCCCTTGTCAGCCCCCAGTGAACAGCACCCGTGGCCCCTGCAGTCGAAGCTCCCAGAGGTGCTGGGCACACGAGGCAGTGGATTTACAGCCTGGACTCGCCAGGTGCCCTTTGGCAGCTCTGCTGGGATGTCCCCAGACACAGAGGGCGCCACCCAGGCCTGGGGCAGGCGAAGCCCCCTGGGGGTGACAGAGGTCAGGCCGAGTGGGGCCCAAGACCCACCGCTGCACCCTGATCACATCCGTGCCGTCCCAAGAGCGGCCATCCCTGTCACCCAGCACCACAGGGTCTCCAAAGAGAGGCCAGCACCGTTTCCCTGTGTGTGACAGGTGCGGGGGGGGCCTCAGCAATGGGGCATTGAGGTCCTTCGGTGCAGAGGACTCTGACGTGTATCACAGGTGGTGAAGAAGAAAAGCTGCTCGCCAATCCTCCTGCCTCAGCCTCCTGAGTGCTGGCCTCACAGGCGTGCGCCACCGCGCAGGGCCGCTCTCTCTATATGCGTCCTGACTGCATCATGTTTCAAGCGGAATGAATGTGTTTTGCTTGGGAAAGACTCTGCTACTGATGACCCAGCAGAAGGGGCTTTCAGGGATAAGGGCGCCGCAGGGCCGAGCCACTGAGAATCTTGATTTGGAAGCAAGGAAACGTAGCCTGTGGCGCTCAGGAGGCATCCACACGCAGGCGGGAGCGAGCACGGTGCGCGCTGCGTTGTGCACAGCCGAGCTCTCCGCTGACCCCCAGCGGCCAGGGACTGCACCCGCCCACCCAGCCGAGGCCTCGGCTTCCCCTCGGTGCTCTGAAGGACCCTGCAGTAGCCCTGGAGCTCGGCCCAGGTCACTGTCCTGGAGTCGAGGGGCGGCGCACGTCCCATCCATTCTGGCCGGAAAGAGACGGCGTGCAGCTGCAAGCTGGAGAACATGTGGCCGCGAGCTGCCGGCGTGAGCCGGTGCCTTATTCGTGGGCCCACGGGCAGCAGCAGGTGTGCGGGCGGCCTGGGAGGGGACAGGGGACTCTCCTCAGTCAACGCCCCCGCAGAGCTGCTGCCAGGTCCTCTCTGATGGAGGCACACTGGCTCTGTGTCATCACCGAAACGGGTGACCGTGACCTCGGGTGGCCTCTGGGCCCAGGTCACTAGCGAACTGCGGGTCCCACCTTGGCTCCGTGGGCCACACCCTGAGGAAGGGGAGTGAGGCCGGTCAGCAGCACCCCGGGGCACCGTGACGAGCCGGAGTGCCCAGCTGCCAGCCGACGGTTCCTGGGGCCGTCGGAGCGGCCGCCTGGATTCCCCCTGGGAGCGCGGTTTTACTGTGAGGCGCCCCTGCCCTCAAGTCCACCAGGCACAGCTCCGGGCAGAAGCGCGGAAACAAACACAGATTTACTTTATGATGTTTAATTTACCATTTGGAGGCACGTGGTGGAACACCCCTGTAGCCCCAGCACCCTGAGGCTGAGGCAGGAGAGTCATAAATTGAAGGCCTGGGCTACACAGTGAGACCAACATTATACAACCTTTACTCTCAGAATTCTCAGAACACTTGTTCTCACTCTGAAGAGCTAAAGTAACTTTTTTTTTTCCTAATACAGTTAAATAATTTGCCTGAGTTTCCAAAATCAGTGATAAGCTACAGTTTTAGTGGCCATTTCAGTGAAGGTGTCGCCATATCTCCTTCACCAAGATGAAAACAGCCAAGTAAAGAAGCAGGTTTGGAAAATATGTGAAAAACCCCCAGAAGATTACAAAGCAGGAAATTAAAAGCATCTACTCAGTCTTGGACTACAGACTACTGTGTGTTAATTCTCGTGTTTTTGTTGTACTGGGATCAACTCCAGGGCTTTCTCACTAAATTACAGCCCCAATCCTTTTTAGTTTTGATGTTTGAGAGAGAAGTATGGCTAAATTGCCCACGCAGCTGTCAGATCTTCCTGCCTCAGCCTCCCTGAGTGCTGGGATTACAGGTGTGTGCCACCACACTGGGTGACTTCTCAGTTGGAAGAGAACTAACATTTACGCATCAGTCTGCACGATCTCCGCAGTGCCGATGTCGTTCACTTTCTAACTCTGTTTTCTTAACATCAGGACTACAAGGCTCAAGGAGGCGCTTGGGCTGGGGAGGGAGTTCTCCGTGGGCTCCGCTGCACAAGCCGCCACCCCCCACCCCCGGGCCGTGGCTGCTGGAGGAGACTATTGCTGGCGGCGGGCCAGGCCGCGGAGTTTACCAAAATGTTCTGGGAGTTACTGGGAGAAATGGAGCTTTGAACTTGCCTAATATAACACGGGCTGCTTCTCAGCGTCCTAAACACGTTTCTGAATCTAATTAAAGAATCTCATGAAGAGAACAAGGGCGGGCGAAGACCTGACCTTCGGCCCGGGGACTCCTGGTGGGACAGGACAGGACCAGGCCTCTCGGACAGGCGGCGAGTTAAGAGTTTAGGGAGAAGAAAGGGCCCTCACAGCGCCGGTGGGGGAGCCCAGCCCTGCGGGACGGGGTGCACGAGGCGGAATGGGCTTGTAAAACATTTCCAGACAGAAGCAGCCCGTGTGTTTTGGAGAGGAAAGGCCCCAGCGCCGAACTGTGTACCCTGCTTTCTGACTTGGTGGGGCGGGGTGGGGCAGCAGAGGCTTGGCCAGGGCCCTGGTGCCCGCACAGCTGCTCCTGGACTTGGCTCAGGGCACAGGCCCTGCAGCAGCAGACAGCGGGCGGGCACTTCTGAACCAGCCTCACCCACATTTCTCATGCTGAGCCCCAGCTCCTTCCCAGGGAAGACAGGGCGTATTCGTCAGCGGGATGAAATACCCGACATCGGAGCTGACCAGGAAGTTGGAGTTGGCTCACGGTGTCGGAGCGGTCAGTCCATGCTCGGCCTCGGGGCAGGAGCCCCGGGCAGAGAGGCACGCAGACTTCAGCCTGAGTCAGCTGGCTCCGAGGAAGGAACGTCACGTTCGAAGGACATGGTGGAGGCGGACTTCTCTGTTCCTAGCAGCCAGGAAGCAGAGCAGGGAGACAGTGCTAGGAGGAGAGGGGAACCAGGTGCAGCCCCCAAACCCGCGCCCCCGCGCCCCTACACACTCTCGGAACTGCGCTCTGCCGACCGTGTCAGGCCCTGGGGCTTCCTTCCCCCACTATCCCCAGCAGCCATACTGGTTACTCCCGTCCATTCTGACAGCCTCCTTGTAATAGCACCCGCGGACCTGTCTTCCCTCCTGTCAAGCCTCTGTGACGTCCCAGGCCTCTTGGGATAAGGTCAAAACTTTAGATGTGATTTAAGTCCCTGGGCCACATCCAGCCATATCCTCTGTTGCTGTCACCCTGTGCCAAATGCTTCGGGCTTCCCCTCCTTCTAGACAAATGGTAAATATTGTACTTCCTGGCTCCCTGGTGGTTGGCCGGGACAAACGCTTGATTTTGGTCCAGTGAATTGTGAGCAGAGGGAACATGGGGGTGGGGAGATTTCTTCCCTCCCCATAACAGCGGGGCACGGCCTAGGCCAGGTGTCAGCACACTTCCTGTAAATTTGTTCAGCTTGTAGCCCATGTGGTCTGTTGCTGGTGCGTGAGAAGAATTGTAGATGGTACCTGACTGGCTGAGTGGGTTTTCATTACAGTTTTTGTTTAAAAACAAAACAAGAGGTATAGCTCATAGGCCAAAGTTTGCAGACCATGACTGTAGACCAGGCAGCCAATGGGTCTCCTCAGTGTGGGATGCGTTCCGTGGTGTCTGTGCCACCGTGTGGCAGCCCACGGGACAGCCTCCTGTGGGCCGTAGCTGCCACACTGGACATCAATTCCGCCGGTAGACATTCCTTCAGTCAGGGCTCCAGGGAGACGACAGCATGCACAGTGACTGCTGACCACAGTGGCCATGCGGGCTAATTCATGGTGCTAGAACTGAGATTCAGGGATGTTTGTGACAAGGTAGAAACCATTCATTACTCACCCTCATCCGAACATGCCGTGCACATCCAGGCCCACGCTTGTGAGGTTCACCCAGAATGCCCTCTCTAGTCCCTCATTTCACTGGTCAGTGTTGCCTCATTTAAACAGAACTCAGTAGGAAGCTCATTTCTCAGAGTTTTTCTGCTCATGCCTTATGCTGTCCTCAGGGTGTGACAATTGCCGACAGTCTCTTTAGCAAACTTTACGAGTCCATTGAGAATATAATGTTAGAATGGGATCTTTTGCTTCCTATGTCTCCCTAGATGGGGAGCTCTTGGGAGCCCCTGTCATGCTTAATCTTCTAGTAGCAACATCAATAAATGTTTGTTGAACTAAATGGCATACACTTTGGGGCCAGGCTGCGGGGTCTCTGCTCAGCCTCCCCCGCACTGGTTCCACGTGGGAACATTTCCCATGTCTTCTTATCCTCTGCTCATGGTGACGCCGATTGCTGTATAAATATCAGGCTATAAACAGACTCCGGTGCTGTAGGAGTTACTGTCTCCAAAATGGGACAGTAACTCCTTCCAACAGCCTCCTGTCTGGGGGACTGTGTAGCTCGAAGGTTACTTCTGAAAGTTTTTTTCAACATGTGTGGCGTTATGGTTCGTGGCGGGGCTCTTGGGTGTGATTGGATCATGGGGGTGTGATACAGACTGGATTTGTCCACTGAGGAGCTGATACCCAAATGTGATGCTGGGAGGTGGGGCCTGGTTGGAGGAGGAGGTCCCTGGGGGCGTGGCCTGGAGGGTCCATGTCTCGTCTCCTCTCTTGGTCCTCCCGCGGCCTGTCTGTCCTGCCATGGACTGTTTCTCCTTTGCAGTGCTCTGCCATGCTGCCCCTGCCTGGAGCCACCGACCATGGACTGGAGCTGCTGTACAACATGAGCCAAACTCATGTCTCCTCTTTAGAGTTTGAGTGTCAGGTACTGTGTTTCAGCAAATAGGCAAGTAACTAAGAGTTGTCAAAAATCCCATTTTATTTTTTCAGTCATTTTTGTTCTAGCTGACAAAAGAACAAAAGAAGGAAAGAAAGAAAAACAAGAAAAGATAAGTATAGATACAGCTAAAATCTCTTGTCTGGAAAAAGGAAAGGCATTGTTTTATATCTCAATTATTTTTGCTACACTATCTTCTTATGTTAATAATGTTCAAAACGGTAGCAGAAGCTAGGTTTAAATAGATTTGGGTTTTCTGCTCAGAGGAGGGCTCTGTATGTATGCAGGTCTCTGTGTATGGTCTGCATCTCTTAGCACGGACATTGGGCCAGTGGATTAAATGTTCTGACCCTTGGTTTTCTTGCTTATGAAATGAGGGGGAAAGGATTTGCAATGGTTTATACCCGGATTTCCCCACAAGCCTTCCGCCTTTGAAGATGACTGGGTCATGGGTGAATGCAATCATTGTCATAGCGGACTTGCTGCTGGGAGGCGGGCCCTGTGGGAAGAGGCGGTCCTGAAGGCGTGTCCTGTAACGTGCTCCTCCTCCCCGGCCCCTCCCTTCTCTCGCCGCTTCCTCTCTGCCATGAGGCGAGCAGCTCTCCTCCGCCAGACCCTTCTGCCAGGCCCTTCCTGCCTTCAAGCCAGCCAAGCTTGGACTGAAAAATAAGAATCTCTAAACACCAGCCAAATTACACTTTACTCCTCTAAGATGTGGGTGTCAGGTATCTTATCCAGAGAGGATGAAACAACTAAGACAGGGTTCACTGTGCCGGAAGGGAAGGACAGAATGAACGGAGTCGAAAAAGCCCCCTGCCTTGTGTTTCAGATCGGAGTTCAGGGAGGGAGAAGCCCCGCTGTCACCCAGAGCCTTAATTCCCGAGGGGCTTCTCAAAGCCCTGCCTCTGGGCCCGCGTCCCCCGTCAGGCTTGGCCTTCTGCTCTCCCAGGCTCTCCTGCCGGAGCCTGCTGTGGTTCCTGTGTTCAGCCTGGCAGATGGCGCCTGGGGTACACATAGCCCCACCTGCTTGGAGGAAGTCGCGGTCCCTGACTGTGCCACACGTTCCGGCCCAGCCCAGGCAACTGAGTGACTTAGACCGTGTCAAAATATAAACTTTGGGGCCGGAGATTTAGCTCAGTGGTCCTGGCACCTGTCTTGCAAGCTCAACAACCCGGGTTTGATCCCCCAGTAACCACGTACAATAATGGGTGTGGAGACTCATGCCCAGCAGCAACCAGTACCACATACCACAGTGCCGGGCGTAGTGGCTCACGTCTGTAATCCCAGCACTCGGGAGGCAGAGTCAGGAGGACTGCTGTGATGTGAATTTGAGGCTGAGCTCAGGGCCAGCCTGAGCTATGAAGGGAGAACCTGTCTTAAAAACAAACATATATATATATATATATATATATATATATATATATATATGTATGTATGTATGTATTAAAGGACCAGGGGTGTATTTCGGGGCTCAGGAGTTGGATTCAGTCTCCAGTGCTGCAAAACTATCTAACCACCTTTAATGCTAAGTAATCATCTTCCGTATTTGGTCAGCATTGTTTGTAAGACAGTTTTACAACCGTTCCCACGTTTGAAGCCGATGACTCCCTGGAGTGTGTGAAATTCTAAAAGACCCCCACGTCCCTGCGCCCCTGAAGTGTGGACAGAACGGGGTGAGGCTCCATCCTGCCTAGATGACAGGGAGGGCCCGAGGGCGGGGAGCTGCTGGGGAGGGTGGCCGTCCGTGAGGTCGTCACACTCGGGGCGGAGGTCAGAGGCAGGATTCGAGCCGAGGGCCGTGCGTCTGTGGAGATGGAGGGAGCCACGTGCCAGGGCAAGTGCGGGGGCCCCGGCACAGAGCGGGCCCGGCTGGCTGCTGGCCGCGGGGAAGGAGCCTCCGCCCTCCGGCCGCTGTGCACCCCACACCAGCCCTAGGCTCCGTCAGCATGTGGCCAGGCAACGCATCTGGAGACCCTGGGTTTCCCACCTTCAAAGCAGGAAGACTGCATAGGTTTTGCTTCACGCTGCTAATTCGGTATAATTTGTTACCCAGCAGTCAATGACCTTATTAGGTTCCTAGGGCTGACCGAGCAAGTTGTCCAAAGTGGACGTGGCTTTGCTCAACAAAAATTGATTCTTTCGAAGTCCCAAGTGTGGCGTCAAATTGTGGGCGGAGTTATGCTCCCTCGATCCCTGCGCTTGGATTTCGGGTTCCCCTGGATGAGCCAAGGTGATGTCCTCACCCCAATAGCCTGTTTTAATTAAGGTTATCAAGAGCAACATGGAAGCGAGGTCAGAGGTGAAGGGTCACAATGGCCGACCGTGGGAATCCAAAATGGCGGCCTCCGCGCCGCAGAACGGGAGGATCCGGGAGCGGGGCTCACTCCGCTCAACACAGTGGCGTTGCAGCTGTAAGTCCGCAGTGGAGGAAGACCGAAGAAAAGGGAGCCCAAGGTCCAAACACAATGGTAAAAGTTCAGAGCTCTTAAAAAAATAAAGGGAAATTCTTTTTTGTTCTTTCCCTTTTCATTCTGTCCCGGTCATGACCCTATTTATTGGTCCCACCCACATGTAAACAGGTGTTCCTTTTAATTTGCTGGTTTACATGTCAATCACCCACTGACACACCCAGGGTTGACCAGTCAACCACGTGGTTCTTACCTAGTCAAGTGGACACATGACAGCTGATGATCACACAGCCTTAATTCAATTACCTCAGCACAGATCCTCTGTTCAAATAAATTTACATCCACAGAACCAGGTTTGGAAGGCGTCGACCTGTCTCAAGACACCACCCAATCCTCCAGTAACTAATAGCAATCATTCTTTTTTTTTTTTTTTTCAAATCAAGCAGAAACTACAGTGAACAGACAAGCACAGGGTTTTCGAATTCCAGTCCAGTGGATTTCTCACCGTCCCACAGATGTCTGCTTCTGTCACAGCAGTTAGCACAATGCTGACTAGAGACAAGTGCTAAATAAATACTTGTTGATTAATTGAAATTGCAAATTAGCTAAGAGTGAAGTTGTACCATGTTCAGAAAAAGACTCCGTGTTAAGGGGGAAATGATCTCTTCTGGAAGTCCTTTGAATGCGTCTAAAGAGGCCTACGTTGATGAATATTTCCGTTCTTGATTAAAATGATTAAGGGTCCTTGTGAATGGAGGGTCTTGGATGCTTTCCAAGAGACACTTTCCCAGAAGGATCAGAAGTGAGAAATGGAGGGAAGAACTTTCCCTTGTCTTGTAGAGTTTGGAATCAAATCGCTGTAGGATGAAATTCAGGTGCCCTGTGTCAGTCACTTATCCTTCCTGAATCTCCTTCCACTGACTGGTGAACAGGATGTTGTGCTCTCTCACCACGTGTTTAAAGACAAACTGAGAAGATGCTAACAAAAATGTCCATGGATGTGGAAAACACTCTTTCAGTGAGTTCCATGAAGGGAACATTCTTCTTCCCATTTTACAGGTGGAAAAACTGAGACAGAGCAGGAAGAGCAAAGGTCAACAGTGGCCGAGGGACAACACTGTTAGGATCTGAACCCAGGACGTGTGGTCCCAGAAACCATCTCCTTAGCCACAGTGGTACATCAGTATCCATTAGGGTTCCTTAGGAGACAAGACCACAGTAAGTGATGTAGAAGGGTTTAAAAAATAAGAACTAGGGGTTGGGGATTTAAGTCAGTGGTTCCAGAGTCTGCCTGGGAAGCGCAAGGTCCCAGGTTCGATCCCCAGTAACCACATACAACAATTCCAGCTGTGGTGACTCACTCCTGTAATCCCAGCACTCAGGAAGCAGAGGCAGAGGGTCACTGTGAGTCTGAGGATGGCCTGGGCTATACACAGTGAGTTCGAGATCAGTCTGAACTACAAAGTGAGACCCTGTCTCAAAACAAAACAAAAAAGAACTGATGATGCTGAAGGTTGTCCACAGAGGACTGTGTATGGCATTGGCCGTGGCCTCAGCAGACCCCAGGAGGCTGGTGTGAAGTCGGAGGAGCAAGGCCGTGCTGGAACCAGGAAGCCGCTGGTCATGGCCTTCAACCTGGGCAAAGCAGGTGCGCTGTAGGGCTACATCACGCTTAGCTGTGCCTGCACCGGGCCAGGCTGAAGGATCAGGATCAGTGGAAGCCCAGGCGTGTCTGGGAAAGGGAATTCTGGGAAGCACAGTCCAGGAGGTATTATGAACTGTGTAACCCTCACACATGGTCCGGAAGAGCGAGCAAAGCAGGTTGGGGAGAGTTCGCTCTTTTCTCTGTGATATTCTTGATCAGGGACCATGGCAGCACCTACCCATGTGGAGAGGAGGTTCTCCAGGATCCAAGAGTCAGGGCCGGCAGGGATCAGCGAGGGTGGAAGGGGTGGGGGTTGCGTTAGGTCTCACCAGCAAGCAGAGTCAATATGAAATATAAGACATAATTACACAAGGGGTTTCCTGGGTAGGCTTAGGGATCAGACGGGGTGGAGGCCCCATGGTGGGCTGTGGAATTAGAGGTGAAAGAATCCAAAATGGAGGCCTGTGCGTTGGAAAGATGGAGAGTCCGGTAGCAGTGGAGGGTGAAAGGCCAGGAAGCTCCCCGCAGCATCACCAGGATGTCTCAGCCGGGAGAACCAAGGAGTCCGCGTAGAGGCTGAAGAGTCTGCTCCGGAAGGCTGAAGAGTCTGCTCCGGAAGCCTCAAGAGCTAGAAACTAACCCCCTAAGGCAACAGAGCAGAGCCACGCTCCTCGCTCCTCCGGAGAGGAGGGAAGAGTCCCTCCAAGCTGCAATGCTGTTGGTTGGCACCGCCCACAGCCAGGGCGGGTCTCCTCTCTGGGTTCGCTGGTCTCTGAGTCAGTCCTCCACTGGGCCCCGAGCTGACTAATCCCAGCCGTCCCACTCAGGTCCCGCTGAAACCTCCCAGTTAACGATCGCAGTGGGGACCCAGGCTCTCCACGGTCCCTCCCACCAGCCCGCCCTGAACTGCGAAGCCTCCTCCCCGCCATGTCCCTTCGGGCGTGTGCCCAGTGGGTGAGGGCCGCGGCAGGCCGGGCACTCTGCTTCAGGGGGCTGGGGCGGCGGGGAGCAGGGAGCTGAAGGTCGTTAGCGGACGATCCTTCAGCCTGGCCCGGTGCAGGCACAGCTAAGCGTGATGTAGCCCTACAGCGCACCTGCTTTGCCCAGGTTGAAGGCCATGACCAGCGGCTTCCTGGTTCCAGCACGGCCTTGCTCCTCCGACTTCACACCAGCCTCCTGGGGTCTGCTGAGGCCACGGTCAATGCCATACACTGGATCCTAGGGCCCAGGGGCGACACAGAAGCCGCAGAGCCCGGCTGAGCAGCTGGGGCCGGACTAGGAGCCCAGCTGACGGGAGAAGCTGTCCCGCGGCCTCGGGCTGGGCCGGGGCGCCTCTGTGTCTGCGCAGGCGCGCGCATGCGCACACTGAGCTCCCGCCACGGGAACCTCGCGACCTGCCCGTCTCACCAATCCTGTCCCTGCGCACAGAAGGAAGGTGTCTCTGCGGCCACCCGCAGCCCCCTCCCGGCTCTTCCCGAGCGAAGCAGCCGGGCAAGAACCCGTCCAGGATGGCGGAAGTGGATCTTTTCCTCACTCTGCCAGCCGAGGTCACAGGCTTTTGATATCTATTGAAGACAGCTCAGTCTCACCACTGAACTACACCCAAGCGTTTTCCAAATTTATAATTTTATATTTTAAGATAGCATCGTGCTAAGATGCCCAACCTGGACTCCAGCTTGCAGTCCTCCTGCCTCAGCCTCCAGAAGACGGGGTTACAGTTATGTACCCGCTGTCATCAGTTTATAGAACTTAGGTGCGGTTGCTAAAGCTGAGATTTGAACCCTGGCGGGTCTCCTTTCTAAGCTCTTGCTGTCTTCAGCCCAGAAGGCACGTAGAAGGAGCTGAAGTGTGGTCTTGAGCCCTTTGGGACTTTTCCGGCTGTGCAGGTCTGTGAGGTTTTGGCAAAGTGAAGCTGAGTCTTAAAATTTATTTTCAAATAAGGATCAGAGCACATATTAATGCAATGAAGACTTAGAGAACAACAAAATAATCAATGAAGAGTTGGTGCTTTGAAAGGTTAAACAAAACTGACAGACCCTTAGCCAACCTTATCAACTTATTTATAAAATGGAGTATTACTCTGCCATAAAGAATGATAATTTGCAGTCATTTGTACTCAAATGGACATACCTTGAGGATATACTCATCAGTGAAATAAATAGGTCACATGTGAAAATACAGTATCTTTTCTGTGGGATAAGAATCTGAAGATGTAACTGAGTTCTAGAATATATGATAGGTGTTGTGAAACAGACAATATTCAAAGGGAAATGGGTAGGGGCAAATAATGAAGGGAAAGAAAAGATATTTTTTAAAAAAGAAAGCATATATATACATGGGGCAGGGGGGTTGTAGGGTGGGTAGGAGAATGGGTAAAAATGAGAACAAACTCATGTCATATACTGATACAAATTCTAAAGGTTGAGTGTTGATTGTAATGCGTATATAAAATGTACCAAATAAAGAATTCAATTAAAGAAAAAATTTTATGAGAATGCCTCAAATTTTCTAAAATGTAAATAAAACAATGAGAAGGGGGAAAAATGTATTTTCCAGTGTTTCACTTAAGGCTTAAGTCCTAGAGGGAGGCTGCGCGTCCCTCCAGGCAGGACGCCTGCTCTGAAGGCTGTTTCCATTACAGCTTTGCAGTCTCCAATTCAAAGCTTGGTGCTAACAATAAACCGCAGCTCTTTAGAAATCTAATGCAATCACCCTTTTGTTCTCCTGCTGGAGCTGCTGTGCAATTATTCAGGTATTTTTGTTAACGAGCCTGTTTTGCTTCCTTCACAACGATTTGGAGTCTTATGGTGAGAAGAACAGCCCCCGCGGGTGCTTTGGGTTAAGGTCTCCCAGAGCCAAGCAGCGCCAGGGCGGGGCCGGCTGGAGCGGACGGCCTGGGGTGCCGGGAGGGAGGCCCCCATCTCTCGCCCTGAAGCCCAGCTTGCCCAGCACTGTCTTTCTCCGCTGTGTCCCTCATTATGTGCAATTCTGAATTCACGTGTGGTCACACCGGGCTCTTGTCTGACAAATCCATCCCCTGGGAGCAGAATACGGGGCGCAGCTGCTGCCCGGCACGGAGGTGACGACCCTCTGCCTGAGACCGGCCCAGCTCCTCCGGACCGCGGGGCCTGCAGCGTGGAGTCTCAAGGGGGCGAAGAGCCCGGTGCCCTCCGCATTTCCCGCCATCTCGGTCAGCTGGAACGGGGGACCCACAAGCACCCCTCAGAAAGGCGCATCTGCCTCCCGACTCCAGACGTTCAGTCTGCGGCAGCTGCTCCAGGCAGGAGCGCCAGGGCGGAAGGGCCCGGGGAGCAGAGCGGCTCAGCCCACGGTGGCTGGATGCGGAGCAAGGGCGGGGCCCCGGGGTCGCGGGGCGGGGCCCCGGGGTCGCGGGGCGGGGCCCCGGGGTCGCGGGGCGGGGCCCCGGGGTCGCGGGGCGGGGCCCCGGGGTCGCGGGGCGGGGCCCCGGGGTCGCGGGGCGGGGCCCCGGGGTCGCGGGGCGGGGCCCCGGGGTCGCGGGGCGGGGGCGGCCGACTCTGTGGGGGACTGAGCAACCCGAGCTCGAGCTTCTGCGGCCTCTGTCTGGCATCACCCACACGGGGCTACGGACCAGGACTCGGCCTGCCCCACCAGGACAAGGATGGCGGCAGGAAAGGTTCCGAAGCTGTTTCCATGGCAACCGCGGAGCGCCTTGGACTCGGCACAGGCCGTTGTTTGCCAAATGCCGGCAGGCAGAGGCGGTGGCCAGGTTCCTGCGGGCGGGCGGCGCAGCCCTGAACCTAGAGCCCTCTGTTCCCGGCCGCGCCCGCGGGCCGTGTGCAGGGCCGAGGGAGGCGCAGGACGCTCCCGCCCGGGCTGCTGCTCCTCTCTCGGGAGGACACGGGCCTGACTGGGCCGCGGCATCCCGTGTGCCCGGTCCGCTGTCCCCGCTGTCCCCGTCACAGGCCACGGGCGGTAGCCTTTGGGAAGGCGGGTCTCAGAAGTCAGAGCTCTGGCTCTGTGAAACAACGGACGTGACTGTGTCTTCGTGATGCGTGTGTGATCACAAACTGGGTGACTGCTCAGCGGAAAGGCCGCTGTAACACTACGCCACGTCCTCGTCTGCCTCAGTCACCGGATATGGCCTTACGTCACTTCCGGCTCTTCCCCAAGCTCACAATGACCACGAAAAGGAGACACTTAGATGCATTCAGGACATGGAGGCAGCGGGACAGCGCAGCTAAAGACCCTCAGGAAGGAGGACTGCAGAGCTGCTGCGGGAAGTGGCGCGGGCGAGGGGATGTGTTTAATGCCAGGGAGGCTTTGAGGGCCCTCAGGACAGTGTCTGTTACTGTAGCACAGTATGCTTTATTACTGTGTGTTCATAGTAAAAATTCTGTGATGTGTAGATCACACACATCTGTTACACCTCGGCCTTCCCGTCCCCCTCCCCTCCCTCCCTTCTGCCCTCTTCCCAGCTTCAGTTTACCCCCATGCCTCCCATCTTTGTTTTGTTTTGTTCTTTACGTTAATTGTGCCTAGATCTCTCAAACAAGAGAAGCCACGCCATATTTAACCATCCGTGCCTGACTTATTCACTTAGCACTGTGGTCTCAGGACACATCTATTCTTCCTTCCTGGACTCCAGCTTAGCCTTCTTATTACCGAGTTGTGTTCCATCTTTGTATTTAAAACGGGCCTGGTGGCTCACGCCTGTAATCCCAGCACTAGGGAGGCAGGGGCAGGAACACTGCCTCAAATTCAAGGTCAGCCTGGACTACAAAGCAAGACCCTGTCTCGATAAATACATAAATAAATATAGTTAAGTAAATAATAAATTAATTTTCAAAATAAAAAGTTGGGCCGGGGATTTAGCTCAGTGGTTCCAGCACCTGTCTTGCAAGTGCAAGGACCCAGGTTCGATCCCCGTAACCACATACAATACTGGGTGAGGAGACTCACCCCAGCAGCAATCAGTACCTCATACCACAGTGCCGGGCATGGTGGCTCACCCCTGTAATCCCAGCACTCGGGAGGCAGAGGCAGGAGGATTGCTGTGATGTGAGTTTGAGGCTGAGCTCAGGGCCAGCCTGAACCACAAAAGCAAGACCCTCTCTCAAAGATAAATAAATAAAAATAAAAAGTAAACTTTTTGTATTTAAGCAGTCCTGTTATTTTTCAGGGACAGACTTCGCAAGGGCCATGTCACTTGCCCAGGTAGGGCCAGGACCAGTGGCATTACTGAGACCATATTGCCAGGAATACCGATGCTACCCTGAACTTGGTGCTCTGCTAGTGTGTATGTGAATAATCCTCTGCGGTTGGCCACAGCTTAAAGGAGGGAAGGTTCGTCGCCCTAGTGTGAGATGATTCAGTCCGGGGCATTCTGAACCCACGCACTCACCTGGCCGGCTTGCCTCCACGGGGTGCCGTCGCACCTGGAACTGCGAGGACTCCTCTGGGACAGTTGGGGAAACTCGGTCAGGACTTGGCAAAGGTCTTCTCAAAGTTCCTCTACTTCCTTGTGCTTTTTGATCTGGGAAGTCTCCCCATGAGGAGGGCAGGACAGACAGACAGAGGGGACCAGAATCCACGATGATGTCCCGGAACTGCTGGGTGAACTACCTGGCACAAACCTTGGCCTCCAGGCTCATTAGGTGAGGCAAACACAGCTCCATGCTATCTTTATATTCTAATTGTTTACGCTATGCTCAGTGGATTCTTCTGATTGCAGCTGAGAACAACCAGGATATCGGTGACATCTACCCCACTCACTCTGGCCTCTACCCAGGGTACTCCCACCTCCTAATGCGGGAACACTTTCTTATCCATCTGGTGACCTTGTCCCTAGAAACCAGTCCGGAAGGCCCTTCCATGGGGCCGTCCCCAGAGCGTCACCATCCGCAGGCTTGTCATTTCCCTCCCTGTGCCCCTCCGCTTGGCCCGCGTCTGTGTGGTTTCGGTCCGATATTGTAAAGTGTGCCTTGGCTCTCTGACACCAACACCGTGCATTTTTGTTTATCTCTGTTTTTTCTGTCTTGACACAGTCTCACTGTGTACCCCAGGCTGGCCTTGAACTTGTGGTGATCCTCCTGCCTCAGTCACCACACTTGTCTTTCTGCCGCTGTGGGGACAGCTTGCTCCGGAGTGCGTGTTGACCGAGACGAGTGTGCTTCCTGGCCAGAGGCTCCAGAGCTATAAAGTAAGAAGCTGCCCGGGTGGCACGAGCTTGATAAATGTAGTCCCTGGGGCATTAATTGCCTTTTAATGAGCTTCATTCAGTTAAACAGAGGCTTATTTAGCCGTCATGTAGCTGTCTGCGTGGCCAATGGAAAGCAGATGTTTCTGACAACATCTCTCTCCCGCCTAGCAGCCTCTGTGAGGAGATCAAGTTCCATTCTGTGCTGCCTGGTTCTCTCTTGACCCCACAGAGGTGCCAGCTCCACCCAACAGGGCACCCCAGGGACCTACCTGGGGACCTCTGTGACACCCAGACCCATGTGGAAGCGGTGTCCTTCGCCCCAGGACTCAAGGCCATTTAAGATGCTCAGGACATGAGCAGAGCAACTTCTGTTGTGAGGTTGTGTCTTTCACATGCTTCAATCCAAACCGCAGCTGTGCTGCAGAGAGCATGCTGGGAGCCCCTTGACCTTGACCCCTGGCCTTGGAGCCGGAAGTTTTAAGCCTGGCCCTCACCGATACTGAAGGCTTTCCTAAGAGGTTTGGCTTCCTCCACGTTCTCTTCCTAGTCTGCTTTGAACCTTTCTCCTTTCTTCTCTTCCACCATCCTGGGAACTGAATCGAGGCCCTTCTCACTGGATACATTTCAAGGACATTTCCAGCTCTTTAAAAGAAAAAAAATATTTTTGAGGCAAAGACTTACTAAACTGCTTAGGCTTGGCTTGAACTCGCAGACTTCCTGCCCCAGTCTCCTAGAGTGCATGCAGGATTTTTAGTGTTCACTTCTCCTGCAAGGATGCTGTGCTTCTGCACAGAGGCACATCTCCAGGGAGAAAACTGGAAGGAGAAGTCTTCCTGGAGGCTGCCCAGACCCACAGTGGAGAAGCCTGGCGGGGCTGCTGGTCTCTGGGTCTCATCACCTTCCCTGGGGCAGGGGTGGTGCTGCTCAGCTGAATCTGCTTCCTCTCTGGGCCCGGGCAGGGTCTTCCTGATGCCCGGAAAGGGAGGTCCAGCTGATTGGGAAGAGCCTAAGTCCAGCTCCATAAACAAAGGGCTGCCGCTGACTCATCTGCTCCTGGGTAGTGACTGCCGGTGTCGACTCAGGTGGCGACTTGGGACCCATGAAGTCCTAGAGCTGAGCTCAGCTGGGCCTTGGGAACCAGTGCCGAACTCAGAAGCAGTTGTTTTTTCTGGAAGAGTCTCTTGCTAGCTACTGAGAGCCCTCCAAACACCAGTTTGTGGGGCCCACTGTGTTTTTGCGAGGGCTGGACCCTGAGCTCCAGGGACTCAGGTAGCTGAAGTACCTTGGGGCCTGGATCAAGGACAAGGCAACCTCAAAAGTGCATCCTCAGGGGAGCTGCACATCCTTGTCCAAACAAAGCACTTCTGGCGGGTATTTCCTGCATCGTGCTCCTGAAGCATTCAGCGATTCTTTCTTCTCCAAGGCCATGGAGGCACAGACCCCTGGTCCCCTCCTCATACCCCTTCCGGCCGGGCTCAGCCGCTCAGCTGGCAGGTGGTGGCTGGGAGGTGATGGGGATAATGAACTCATCTGACGCTGCATACAGATACCGTGGACTTATAGAATAACCTGTCAGCCCAAGGCAGAGTGTGCTAACGGGCCTTCCTCCTCACACGGCACCGGGGCCAAGCCTGTCTTCTCATTTCCTTTATTTTTTGGTATTTTGAGATATGGTCTCACTGTGTAGTCTAGGTTGCCTCGAACCCACAGCAATCCTCGTGCCTCAGCATCCTGAGCTGTAAGTGTGGGTGCACACCACCTCTGACCCCTCTCTTGTCAAGCCTGGCACTCAGGGAAGCTGGGAAACAACCAGCCCTCTTTTTTGGAGACTCTATAGGCCCAGGGCACCTTGGGTGACTGGGCCACTACTGGCTAGAGACCCTAGGCTTCCCTGTCTTCATTCACCTAGGCTTATCCAAGTTTTTCCTTTTCTGCTCTCTCCCTTGAAGCAAGACTGGCAGAGAGCTCCACCATCCCAGGACCGGAGCAGGCCTTTCACCCTGGAGGCCTTGGACTGCCATTCAGAGAGCCCACTTCCTGTCCAGAGAGGAAGTGGCGGGGTCTTGACCTCGCGCATACTCTCGCTTCCAGTCACGGTGCGCCTGGAAGGCGGTGATGATTCAGTTTCCTTTTATAAAGTGAAACAAGTGCCTGTTGCTCCTCTGTTGGGGGGGGGGAGGAGGCGGGAGGAAGCAGAGCGTCTTCCCAACAGTTCACCCGTTTAGCTCCCAAACAAGTCAGGGCTGGGAATTTCCTCATTTCAAAGTGGGGGCAGCTTCTCCCAGGAAAGGCCTGCTGCTTTCTCTTCTGTGGTTAAAAAGAAGAAGAAAGAAAAGACAAGACTGCAGTGGCCAGGCGACTCGGCGGAGGCTCGGTATAACTGCACCTTCTGTTTCTACAGCGCTTTGTGCTTCTTAGAGAACTGTCACACGAGTTGTCCCTGCGATCCTCGGAGCACCTCTGTAGGAAGCAGACAGCCGTTAGCGCTCTCATTTAACTCGCTATGAGAAAGTGTGTGAACCTTGAGAACTCCCGTGGAGTGGGCTGGCGTAGACCAGACAGGATGGAAGGCCCTGATCGCAGCCTTCTTGGGCCTCCGTCTCCCTATGTGACTCCCGGGACTTTGATTCATTCACTGAGACACAGGACAACAGGACAGAGTCTCATGGACGTGCAGAGCACGCGTGTGAGGAGACAGGATTCCCATGCTGGTGGCTGCTATGACGTCACATTCGTGCTCGATGGCGCTCGATGGTTCTCAATGGAGCGCACTGGTTGTAGAGGATACAGCCTAGAACTCTGGAGGAATTCCTTAGCCAGGGGAAAGGGCCAGTGGGCCCACCATTGCCAAGGCTTGGTGAATAAGGGACTGATAGCTCAGTGAGAGAAAACGGGTGCACAGGTCAGGCTAACAGGAAGTGTGGCTCGGAAACCAGGATCAGGAGAAGTCCCCGCCCGGCCTCAAGGATGTGTCCTCTGGCCGAGCATCACAGCTCACGCTTGTAATCCCAGCACTCGGGAAGCAGAGGCAGGAGGACTGCCATGAGTTCGAGGCTGGCCTTGGCTACACAGTGAGCTCAGGGCCAGCCTGAACTACAAAGCGAGACCCTCTCTCAAAAACTGAAAGAAAAAAACAGGTGGTGTCCTTCGCAGGGTCACGTGGCCAGGTCACCTGCGACCCCTCTTGAGGGCAGGGTGGAGGACATGGCCTGGTGCCACTAGGTCCACAGCGTGAAGCATTTTTCCTGAGTCCTCCTCCTAGTCATGGTGGACTCAGAGTTCAAGAGCTTTCCCTTGTAGTTAGGGCTTAGATGTAAAGCGTTCCTCCGGAGTCTTGTGTTCAGGGTGGGCCCTGGTTGGAGGGGTCCCTGGGTGAGACCTGGAAGACTGTATTCTTGTCCCTGGCTCTCCCTTCTCACCTACTTCCTGGCTACCGTGAGGCGGGCAGCTGTTCTCTGAAAGGCCCTTCCGCCATCATGCTCCTGCCTTGGAGCAGCCGCCATGGATCGAGCCCTCTGAAGCCCGGAACCAGTAACTCTGTCCTCCTTTACGCTGTGGATGTCAGCTATTGTGTTGCAGCGACAAGAAGTGAGACACCAGCCCACGGGGTCTCTGTCTTTCTCTCCCAGACCTGCTAATGTGCCAGCAACTTTGCAGTGGGCAGGAAATGGCTGTGGGTCCCCTTCCCCGACACTCTCATGGCCTTACATGGCGTCGCCAGTTCCATCTTCAGAAGAGCCAGCCCCACAGGAGCATGGCGTAGGGTGTGTTCCAACCTCACAGGCCAGCAGGAGGGGCCGCTGTCACCCGAGGTCCGTACACACCCTGGCGGCAAGAAGCGCCTCTCATTGTCAGGCTGGTACTACCCGGGCAGGCCAAGCCTCACCCAAGCCTCTTGCTTCCTTCCTCAGGCACTGAGCCTTCGGGGGACCCGTCCAGGTGAAGCAGGCATCAAGGCAGCCAGCAGGACTGCAGTCTTCCCTGAAGGAAGTCAGCTTTGTTTGGTTGGGGCTTTGGAGACAGGGTCTCTCTACATCATCCAGGCTGCCCTCGACCTCGCAGTGATCCTCCTGTCTCAGCCTCCCGAATGTGAGATGACAGGCATGTGCTACCCACCTGACCAGGCCAGCTTCCCACAGTGAAGGTGTCGCCCTTCCTCAGAGCCGCGGTAATCTGCAGTGAGACCAGACACGTTCTTTACAGGCGAATAGTTTTCTTTTTCCTTCCTGGACTTTCCAAGGACAGAATCACTTTCGCTCAGGTAGACGATCACCCTGCGGCCTAGAGGTGCTTCGGTCCTGTGCTTCCCCGCAGCACAGTCCTCCATCCATGCCTCTGCCCACTGGCATCTCCCTGGTTCGGCCAACAGGGCACCCCCGCGGGCAGGATGCAGCCGCTGCCTCCTCTGTCCCCAGGGTCAAGCCACGGTGAGTGTGGAGACTCAGATCTGGATTAGCGCAAGCTGCTCCCTTTCCCACACCCTGGAGCGCAGCACGGGACAGTTGGGGCATCCGGGCCGAGAACTTCCGGTGGGAAAGCTGTGCGCCGAGCACCCTGGGTACTGGCTCTGAGCTGGGCGCTGGGCGCACAGGAGGAAAAGCGTTTATCCTGACCTCGAGCAGTTGCTGGGCTCCGGAAGAGACAGATACACTGTTGTGTTTTGTTGGAGCAGCCACTGCCACTGGGGCATCAGGAGCGGATATTCAGGCACCACGCCTCATCCCACAGCTAAGAAACCGAGTCAGGCGTGGTGGCACACGGCGAGACTGAGCTGAGAGGGTCACAGTTCCCAGCCCTGTCTGAGCAACATGGCAATGCAGTGAGAGCCTGACTCCTCCCCAGACACAAAGGGCCAGCGCTGCGTCTCAGCAAAGGCTCCCGGTTCAGTCCCCAGTATGCAAAAGATACATAAATAGATAATTTTTTTAAAAAGAGAAGAAGCAGAGGCCCAGGTTGGACAAGGACCTTTCGCGGTGTCTCTGGGCCAGGACTTGAGCTCGCACATCTCTCCTCACCTCAGGATCTGCCAATGGCAGGTTAACGAAGCCACAGCTCACACGAGCTCACCGGAGTTGCCAGGGTGCCTGCAAACACCGCCCACATCCTCTGGGCACTGACTCCAAGCAGGAGGGCTACGGGGCCAAGGGCACCCAGACAGGAGGGCAGGGTGCCAGGGCCGGGCTGCTCATCAGGCAGGAGGCACGCCCACTCCTGCACGCAATTCCTTCCACCCACGTTGGCATCTCTGCAGAGAACAGAGAAGCAGAGGGATTCGCCGGAGCAGGAGCGGCCCCTGGTGGGACAGGGTGCTCGGGAGCCGCATCGCCGACCCTCCCGCCTCTAGTCCATTTACTGGGGTGCATTCAGTAGTGGCTGCTGAGTGTCCCGCATTTGGGGACCCCGAGGACACAGAGATGTGCGGGAAGTCAGCCTGCTGTCAGCTGTCTGCGCCCTGGCCGGGACTCCTGGGCACGGGGACCCTCTGGGAACCCTGTGTCTCTCAAGGGTCCCAGAGGCCGGGCAGACTGAGGTCAGGTCCTGGACAACTCAGAGGGGTGCTGGTAGAAGAGGTCTAGACAAGAACACAGGAAGGTGGGCGTGGGGCACATGCCAGTCATCCAAGCACTCCGAGGCTGAGGCAGGAGGATCGCTGAGAATTCAAAGCCAGCCTGGGCACAATAGTGAGACCCCGTCTCAGAGAAACAGAGAGACGCTCACTTCCGGGAAGGGCATCTGCTGCGGGGGAGGGGTGCCGTCCCAGATGCAGGTGTGAGACGCGTCGGGTTTTCTGAAGATGGATAACTTAAGCATTCTTTGGATTCTCTCAACCTTTCCTTTATCTTAGGATCAGTCTCTTGCTCTTTACTTTCTCAGTTAAGCCGATTTATGGACTTCAAGGATTCTGGAGGAATTTGGGGTGTGTGGGTCGGCAGGAGCGGCGCCTGGATCTAGCTTAGGGCTTGTAGAGAGAGGTCACTCAGGTGACCCCGAGATGCTTGTGGAAGTTGCACTCTTCTGTTTTATTTATTTTCTTTTTTTTTTGAGACAGGGTCTCCACACATAGCTCTGACTGGCCTCCAACTCTCAGCGATCCTCCTGCCTCGGCCTCCTGAGAGCTGGGAGACAGGAAGGGGTGACTCATGGACCCAGTCACAGACCCCGAGGCTGGCCGTTCTTCCACCTCAGGGCAACAGCAGAACCCCTGCTGTGCTGGAATCCGGGTTCAGGGAGTCCCCAGTCTCCCCCAAAAGGCCACCCTGTCTTGGACTCATGTTGGAACTGTAGCTCCTCCTGTCCCCGGCCTGTCCCTCCTACCCCAGGCTCGAGGCAAAAGTCCTCAGCAAGGAGCAAGTGGCCCACACAATCCGCTCCCAGGAGGCCCCACACTTCGCTATTTCCGGCCACACTCAGTGTTTGTCCCAGCCACCTCTGAAGTCCTGCGATTCCCACACCCTGCTCCTTACTGCGCCTGCGCCTTGCCGCTGTCTGTCCCTGAACGTCCCATACATGTTGAGAGGGGAGTAAATGAGCTAACAGATAAGTAGAGGAATGAAGCCAGGCATGGTGGTGTATACCTATAATCCCAGAACTCTGGGAGGCTAAGGCAGGGAAGTCTTGAGTTTGAGTCCAGCCTAGACATCTTAGTAACCTAGTAACCTAGAGACCCTGATTCGGAAGAAAAATAACAAAGGCTGGGACACAGCTCACTGCAAAGGCCCTGAGCACCGAAAAGCAAAACAAAAGCAGTTTGAGACGGGGCCCTCTGGGTCTCGCAGTGGCCACGCAGAGCTGATGTGCTCACAGTGGGGACCCGGAAGCGAAAATTCCTGTAGGTGAGGCTCAGGTTCCGGCAGCCTCTGGGGGCCCCTTTGCCCGGCACAATCCCCCGCGCTTCTGCGGCTGGGCTGGGCCATACCAGAGGCCATACCAGCACCCGGGACAGAGGACTGAGGGTCTTCAGTGTCCCTCCCTGGCCAGGGTCCGTGGGCTCCACTGTGGGACTGAGGGGTGCAGAGGGCAACTCATGGCCATGTGCCCAGTGCTCTGGGTCAGCCAGGTCTGGGTCTGGGATAGAGACACCGCTTGAGCAGGAAAGCTTGCTTACTTGCAAGCTTACTTGAGAGTTTGGCTCTGTTTGAAATATCACTGGGCTTGTTTCTCCATCCAGTCACCTTAGAGGAGCAGAGAAGGGGTGGGGCTTGTGCACAGGGGCCAGGAGAGGAAACCCCACAGGTCCAGAGCCTGCCAAGGGCAAGTGGAGTCAAGTGTGCCTCGGGGCACAATAGGGCTGCAAGGAGCCGGCTGTCACCACTTCCTCCTCTCTCTGGCCACACTGAACCAACTGGGCCAAATGCCCCTGCACACTCCCATGCTCTTCTTTAGGTCTGGCCTCTCTCAGCTGCATGACACCTCGCAGAGCTATCAGTGTCTCCCTCGGTGGCTCTGACTGCACTTTGTGGGCTTCACCTCGCCTAGCTGTCTGGCCCCGGGAGGGGACATCTGCCAGGTCCTGTGCAGCGTGGTCTTGAGCTGCTGGAGCCTCTGTCCTTCCTGCTGCCCACACCGGTGACTTCTGCTGGCGCTGGCTCTTCTCTGTCCTCTCCCTCTAGCCGCCATCCCAGCTGCAGGACAGCCCGGGGTGGGTGTGGTTCGCGTCTCCCCACACATGGCCGGCACCTTGGTGTGTGTTCTGCGATGTGCCTTTTGCTCACCATTTCCAAGTCCTTCACACATGTGTGTGTGCGTGTGTGTGTGTGTGTGTGTGTGTGTTCACTTGCGCGTGCACTGGGCCCTGACCCCCGGTGCTGTGCTCGCTAAGCACACACTTTCCCTGGGGTCACAGTCCAGTCTTCTGAAGCTCAAGTAAAGGAAATCTCTAGAGGTTTCACAGAGTTGCCCCGATGCATATTTAAGCGTGCAGTTATTTGGGGCTTCTTTGTCCATAAGATCACATCACGGTCCAGCCAATGCTCACGCCGCCCCCAGAATGTTCTCTCTGTCCTGTGGAGTCACTGCCAACCTCCCCATCCTCTCGTCCCCGGAACACTACAGGTTGACTTCACGTTTGGTTAGACTGAGTTTTATTTTCCAGAATTTCATATAAACACCATTGCAGAGTATTCTGGGAGAGAACAGGAACATCTCAGTAAGAGCTTGGACGTGTAATGGCATCGCCTTGGACAGCACATGTGTCCTAACGTTTCACCCACCTCATCAGGTCGCTTGTCCTCTTCCTGTTGCTCTAGGAGTTTCTGTTCTCAGGACGGGCAGTCTTGCTGTGTGCAGTGCAGGCTCAATCCCTGAGGTTCCCCTCTCTCGGTTAGTGGCTGAATTGTCCAGGCTGGGCCTGACCGTGGGATCCTCCTGCCTCAGCCTCCAGAGCTCAGGAATGACAGGTGTGTGCTGCCACGCCCAGCTATGGATGTTTGTTTAACTGCCGTGAGTCTCAGCACATCTGTGTGATTTCAGATTTTCAGGTAACACAAATGTGTTACGAGTCTTCGCTCGACCCGTGGGGTGTGGTACATGTTGGTGACGTTCCACGTGTGCTTGAGAGGGTGTGTGTCACACCATCACAGGGAGCCGCGTCCTGTCCGTGGTGTTGCTCACCCAGTGTCCAGTCCTGCTGCCCTTCCATCTGCTGCTCTCTGTGGCCGAGACACCGGCAGGCCCATCGCTCCTCACCCTGGTGGTCAGCCTGGAGCGCAGGGCGGGCTTTGCTTCAGGTCTGTCTCTGCCCTTTGCCACATGCCCCAGCCTGGAGGCGCGCCGGGAGAATGCTGAGGTAGAAACCGCGCTGGGCCTGCCGGGGCTCGCCTGTTATCCCAGCACTTGGGAGGCTGAGGCAGGAGGATCACCGTGGTTCAGTGCCAGCCTGTGTGATGTAGTGAGTTCAAGACCACCCTGAACTGCACAGTGAGACCCTGTCTAAAAGAAGAAAATGTTTCCAGCTGAGCCTTGACACGACAGTGCTTGGCCCCCTCTGCCCCCCATTGCTCCGTGGCTCTGCGGGGACAGTGACCTCGGGGAGCCTTCTGGAGGGGCCGGTCCTGCAGGTGCCTGCCTGCTCCCAGGATCCCGCCCCTCGGAGGAAGGCCTGGCCTTGCTGGTCCTCAGTCTCCTGGAAGCCCCGAGGTGGGGCTGGGCCAGTGACGGCTCCCCTGCCCCATGCACTGTGTGGACTTGGGCAGCTCTGCGTCCCCCAGGCGTCCTCTGTGCACCTCCGTCCCTCCCACCTGGGGCCTTCCTGTCGCAGGTCTGTCCCTGAGGCGGAGCCTGTCCTGTCCTGTCCTACGGGGCTCTAAATGTCTGTGCACGCTAAGGGAGGCCAAGGGCCTAGACTGGCATGTTTCCTTGGAGATGCAGCCTTGTGACGGCCATGCACACGGGAGGTTTAAGATCCTGCGCCCAGCTGGCTCGGGGACAACGTCTTCTCTGGGCACCTCAGGCAGCTCCGCCCTCGTCCTGCCCAGCTGACGTGCACCTCAGAACCCTGGGGCTGGCTGGCCCCTCGCTGAGGTCTTTACCTCCCGGAGAAGGAAGGCAGGCACAGAGGCCCAGCAACTGGCTAAGTTCACACAGCCACACCGGGGAGACCTGGGGCCCGTCCAGCGTCCGGGACACAGAGGCACAGGACTCGGGCAAGGGCATGGCGGCGGGGACAGGGCCGTGAAGAGACAGCCCGGGGCACAGCGCGGCCAGGAAGCGGCACCCTGGTGGCCACAGCCCGCTCTGAGGGACAGCTTGGTCAAGGTACGAGCTGGGCTGTCTCCTAGCGCTCCATCCCCAGATGAGCCCAGCCCCGTCTAAGATAGGCTCCTGCTAGGTTGACCAGGCTGGGCTGGAACTTGTGGTCCTCCTGCCTCAGCCTCCCAGAATGCTTCAGTGACGGGTGTGTACCACCAGCCCCACTGTCATCTTGTTTCTTTTCTTTAGATTTTTACCTGGCTCCTAATGTCTGTGCTTAGCGGTGCCTGCTGCACGGTACTGTAAGCCACACACGTCCCTGCGGTGTGTCGCCAGCGAGCACTTCCTTCCCCGAGTCCCGGGCTCTCTCCCACTGTTGAAGGGAGCCCTCGCAGCCTGCCCGGGAACAGCGCCCCCCAATCTCACGCTCTGTGCCAGCGCCCAGGAGGAAGTGCAGTAGAGCCCCCCGGGCTGTGTCCTGCCCGGGCACCTGTCCCCGCAGGCCATCTATCCTCACATCCACCATCTCATCATCCACCGACCATCCGCTCCCCGAGCACTGCCCGGTACCCCCATCTGCGCTCATCCTGCCACCGCAGGTCACGGCACAGCCTCCCGCCTGCCGGCCCGCCGGGCTCTCTCCACAGACGGGTGATGGATGGAGACAGGATTAGCCTGACTTTGGGGGCCCTGGCGGTGCCAGGAGCCAGCCGGCGGGTGCATTCCAGGAAAGCTTGCGCTGACGGATGCCTGGGGAGGCAGTGGGAGGCGGGGTGGCCCGTGGGGCGGGGATTCCTGACATTCCTGGGCGGCAGTGCCACTGAGGGACCAGCCAGCCAGCTGTGCCTCTTGTCCGTCCTCACCAGCCCCGCAGCTTATCTCCGGCTCATCAGTGCAGCCCAGCTTCGGGAAGCCCCGCTGTGTGGGAGCACCGGGGCCTGTGTGGGAGCACCGGGGCCTGGGCGCGGCCTCAGGGTCTCAGCTGTCCAGGTGCCGGCCCGGGTCCCACCCAGGACGCAGCAGTGACCATGGCGGGAGGGCCAGGCACCCTCATCACACCCGCATTGCGCAGGGTTTTACGCCAAGTCCCCCTCAGGCCTCAGTTTCCCCAGCTGCAGAAGCTGGAGGTTGGATAGAGTGGTCTCTGAGGCCGGTGCTGGTCGTGCTGTCCTGGGATTCAGGGGCCTCCCTGGTCGGCGGGACAAGTGGGCTGGGGAACGGGGCAGCAGCGGGACCAGGGAGCGACGGTAGGAGACAGAGAGGCGCTGCCTCGGAAGGCCAGGCAGGGGAGGCCAGCTCGTCCCAGCTCCCTGCTCAGCCGCAGCTGGGCTGTGGGCCCAGAGCAGGCGACTCAGCCTCTGGGCCTCGGCTGCCTCACCGCAAGCAGGGCCCACAAGACGCTCTCCGAGCTGTGGAGTGCGGGTCTCCTGCCGGTCCCCTGGCCTGGCCAATCCTGCCCCAACTTGGGCTGGTGCCCAGGCTTGGCGGAGGCCTCCCAGGGTGCGGCAGGCCTCACAGAAGGGGATCCCCGCTGAGGGGGCAGCCCAGAGCTCTTGCTGGTTCTTTTCGGTGAGACTCTGTTTAGCGTCCAAGTGAGACTTTGTTTCCTATTTTGAGATGGAGTCTCGCTAAGTTGCTAAATTGGCCGCCGCTGGGCTGGCACTTGTGGTCCTCCTGCCTCAGCCTCCCAAGTGTGGGATGACAGGTGTGCACCATCGTGCTTGTCCGACTCCAGCCTTGTAGCTAACGCTGCTGTGGTCACATCTGTGCACCCACTTCTGCCGTGCACAAAGTACCCCTGGCGCGCTGGCCAGCTGTGCCCGATGGCCCCCAGCTCCGCTCCAAAGTATCCACCGAGCTCGTTCAGTTCTTGTCGCAACAGGAAGCCAGGACAGCGTGGGCAGACAGAGACCCAGCCCAGGAGTCACTGGAAAACCCCTGCTGTCCTTGGCTCAGTCCCCATCACAGCTTCCTGGACTTCACCCGGCCGCCCCATTACTTCACCTCGTCCACTGTCCTCCCTTCCTGGCCAAATCAGATGTAAACAAAACTTTTGCCAGCGTTTCCCCTGCGGGCAGTAGCAGCCTCAGGAAAGCCGTCGGGCCTCTGCGCCCCTGGGCCTGTCGACAGTGCGGTGACTCACTTTCCGGGACCACGTGCGGTGCTCCCCACGGAGGTCACTGACCCCAGGCTGGGCCGTGCACAGCGCTGGGCTCCACGTGGGGTGGTCTGGAGCCCTCCGGGTCGGGTTGGACGCCAGCTTTGAGGGCCACGAGCTTCACACCTGACGGGGGCTCGAACACCACTGTGCGCCCCAACGGGAAATGCCCTCCCAACAGCCGTGCAGACGCTGTGGGGCTGAGCCCACACTGCCCCTGGTCCTTTCCAATACTGTCACCTGGCCCGCGTGGTGGTGCACCCATGTAATCCCAGCACTTAGGAGGCGGAAGCAAGAGGATCGCCACATGCTCAAGGCCAGCCTCAACTACACAGTGAGACTGTCTCAAAAACAAAACAAAACAAAAAGACATACTCTTCCTAAAATATTGTCTTCCCTGGATGACAACTTGTCTTAGTCCCTTTCTTGTGGCCAGAACAAAATACCCGACATCCACAATTTAAGGAAGAGAGGTTTACTTTGGCCCACTAGTCTCTGATGGGCTACTCAAGGCGGGATGGCCTGGTAGACGGACCTGGAGGAGGAGGGCGGCTCATCAAGGTGGACAGGAAGTGGGGAGAGAGGGAGGAGCCAGGGAGGAAGGCAAACCCAGGCCACGCCCCCAGGACGTCCTCTTCCACCAAGCCCCACCTCCAAAGCAGAAAACATAGAGGAACTCTTTGAATCCAAAGCCTAACACAAGTTTAAGCCATCTTTGCTGTTAGGCTCCGTTAAGAGAAGCTGAGGATTGCCCTGGCTTTCTCTGCGCTCCTCGCATGCAGCGCAGGCCACTTCCTGTTTATCCTCAGAGCGCCTGTCTTCAAAGAACACTGGCTTGAAACAGGGCCATGTTAGGGCCAGGGATTTAGCTCAGTGGTTCCGGCGCCTGCCTTACAACCACAAGGGCCTGGGTTCGGAGAATCAGTACCACACAGAGTGCCAGGCATGGTGGCTCACGCCTGTAACCCCAGCACTCGGGAGGCAGAGGCAGGAAGATTGCTGAGCTCAAGGCTGAGCTCAGGACTAGCTTGAACTACAAAGTGAGACCCTGTCTCAAAAAAAGAAGCAGTGCTATGTTCCAGGTGAATCTGAAATCAACCTGTCCGGGACAGGAGGGTGCAAGAGCACTCCCTGGGGTGACGAGCCCAGAGAAGAATTCTGCTTGTCACACTGACTTACATCCCGGGCCGTTTTATTTTTTGAGGACAAGATCTCGGTCTCATCTTAAACTGACTATGTGGCCCAGGCTGGCTCTGTACTTACCGTGACCCTCCCAGCTCAGCCTCCTGAGTGCAAGGATGACAGGTATGTGCCACTATGCCCAGTTTATTTTCTGTTTTGAGGCAAGATCTTGCTATGTTTCTTAAACTAGCTTGTGCTTGGAATCCTCCTGCCTCAGCCTCCCAGAGTGCTGGGATTGCAGCTGTGCACCACCACTGTAGTTTGGAAACTTATTCCTGTTTCAGTGTCTTCATCCTCCATGAGCTTGGCTTCTCCTGACCCTCAGCGCCCACTTCGATGTGCCCACCCCGAAGCATCTGGTCAGATCTTGTGGCTCACAGTCTGGTTTCCACGCCCAGTGTTCGCGACTTCCCTGAGCTGAGCCTGAGGAGCACACGTATCCAAGGCGTATCCAAGGGGCAGGGCAGGAACCTCTGACTTCCGGGTCACAGCATTGCCCTGGACAGAAGCAGACATGACCCCGGAGCAGCTTCCACAAGCGCAGGCCACCGACTCGGGGACCATGTTGGAATTGGATGGCGCCACATTCTGTAACGTGACTCGCTGAATCGGGCTGAGTGCCTGGCTTACTCCAGAAAACGCAGCATCCTTCTTTGTGGGTGTCAATGCGGCTCAGGAGCAACTGGGGCTCGGGTGTGGTGGTGCACACCTGTCATCTCAGCAGTCTGGGAGGCTGAGGCAGGAAGATCACAACTCTTGAGCCTAGCCTGGACAACTAGGCAGCTTGGCAAGACCCTGTCTCAAACTTCAACATTTTTACAAAGGGCTAGAGATGTAGCTCAGTAGCAAGACTTTGAGTTCAATCCCCAATACCGAAAGAATTAACAAATCTAGTGGTGTCGTTTCTGACTTCCAATGCGTGCAACTGGCACCTTTGGCTGAACCTGTTTCCTCATCCATAAAATGAGGACAAAACTCCTCTTTCTAGAGGAGATGCGTGGAGGATTAAGCGAAACTAGGTGCTGAAGCCCTGGCAGCCGCCTGGCACGCAGCGAGCTCCGAGTACTGTGGAGGGATCGCTTTTAGATGCCTCTAGGAGTGGAAGAAAAGAATGAACCTAGAGATTTTACAACGGGCAGGACGCACCCAGCGCCGACTGCAGTGACGCTCAGCGGCAGCTCGGCTTCCCACGCTCACACGATCTGCGTGAGCCGAGGCCTTTAGGGGGCGGGGCCTAGCCGAAGGGGCGGTCCCGGGGCATGGCCTGTGTTGTCTCCTCCCGGCTCCTCCCCCCTCTCCTCGTCCTGCGCACCCTGCTGTGAGCAGCTGTCCTCCGCCAGGCCCCTCTGCCCTGCTTCACGGCCTGGGAGCAGCTGACTGCGGCCTGAAACACAAACAGTGGCCAACATAAACCTCTCCTGCCTAAGCTGTCGATATCCGGTATTTGTCCCAGCGACGGGAAAACAACCAAACAGGTGATAATGTCTTGGTGGCTTCCAAGGCGGTCATGACTTCGCAGGGGATACTAGTTTTCGGGCACTGTGGGATCTCTGAGTAATGGAGGCCCTGGGGCTCCGGGGAAGGGCTACCACAGACACCGGAGTCCGAGTCCACTGCCATCCTCAGTCCCCTGCTGTGCCCGCCGGCCCAGACGCTGCCTGGGCCATGTGGGAGCCCCAAGTTCCCCTGGGGAATGGCCCCCAGGGGCGGCCTGGGGCCAGGTCTCGGGACCCCGGAGCGGGTCCTACAGACAAGGCTCGATCCCGGCTTCCTGGCTCCAGATCTGCCTCCAGCACCAGCAGCCAGCGCCCACTGCCCGGCGGTCTTTTGACCCTGCTGTCTCTCAACACCACGTGCACGTTCACCCGACATTGTATTTCCTGATGTGTGGTCAGGGAGTACCCTCAGCACACTGTCCAAAAATAATATTTTTACTGTCCAGCAGCAAAACACAATATCCATTCTCGTCATTTTTGAATCCCTGGCAACCGCTCCCACATTCCTTTTTAGAACAATATAACAATCTGAGTTCTGTTTTTGCCCCTGAATTCTTTTGTCCCTCCAGCAAAGTGTGAACTATGCGTTTCAGGCCATAGGACAGAGGCTGCTGGCAGGGGAGAAATCACAACAAACAGGAGGCAGAGCAGGTGGGCACAAGCCTGGAGCCCCAGTCCCTTGAGATCAAAAATAAGTTGCTGTCAACAGCTGCTTAGTGACAGTGGGTGGGCAGCATTTTCTGGTATTTTCTTTCCCATCGGGAATGGTGTGATTTCAAAGTCTGTCCCCAAGTCACCCTGCAGACTGCACTCCCTCTGAGGTGTTATGTCATTTCGGTTTAAGTCACTGCCTCTCTACACAGACTGGAGGAGCACAAATAAAGACGGTGGAAAGGCAGAAGGATTAACCCGTGTCTGCAGCGTGGCTTCCAGCGTTTGGAAATGCCACACATTGTGGATTCCAGCAAACATTTGTTGAAGAAATGAACGATCAGACAAGGCTTCAAAGAAGAGAAAAAACAAAACAACAAAATAAATAAAAACAAAAACCAAACTAGCCAGGGATAGTGCTGCACACCTATCACCCCAACACCTGAGAGGCTGAGGCAGGAGGGTTGCTGCGTGAGGTCAACCTGGACCACACAGTGAGTTCAAGGCCAGTAGGAACCATCATGAGACTGTGTCTCTGAAAACAAGGAAAACAAAAGAAGAAACAACAGCAAAGCTGCCTCTGAGGTTTGAGGATGGGCACTGCTCAAGCAGAGCGGTCATCTTGTGCAGCACTGGAGGCCAGAAGTAGTGACCACCGTGGTTCCACGAGCTTAAGTGGATGGAAGGAGGTAGCGATGGAGGAAGATGAGGTGGAGAAGCCAGCAGGGCTGGATCGCAGGAGACATGCCAAGGAGCTGGCCTTTGGTCCTGGAGGAGACAGAAGCCACTGAAAGCTGGAGCCACCCACAGCACAAGATGGCATTTGCCACACAGATGGGGTGCCAGGCTGTGGGATGTCCACTCTTAACTCCTTTAATTCTCTCAACAACGTAATGAGGCCAGAAAATGCCGCCCACCCACTGTCACTAATGAGTTTTTATCCCATCTTATTTTGAGGTATGGATGGAAGAGATAATAAATGTTTAAATTTTTAAAATGTATTACAGTAAAAGACACACTGCCATGAATCCCCTCACTCTGAACACACTCATCCCGTTGTCCTCGCCACTTTCCGGAGCAGCTCTGGAGTTTTCTCTCCTTAGGGTCTTCAGCTGCGCTGTCCTGGCTGCCTCCATGTCCTGAATGGCTCAAAACTTCTCCTTTTTGTGGTCATTGCGACCTTGAGGAAGAGCCGGAAGTGACGTGGGCCACATCCGGTCGCGGAGACGGAAGAGGACACCACGTGATGTTTTGAGCCACCTTTCTGCTGGGGGGCTCTGGGCGGCAGCAGTCACTGTGTTTATGATCACGCGGGTGAAGACCCTCGGGAAGAAGGACCCAGGAGCTGCTGCAGGAAGTGGCTAGGATGAGGAATGAGTGGCCTGGGAGCGAGGGGATGGTCTGGAGGGGCCATTCCTGGCCGTGTGTCTCACAGTATTGTCCTTGATGTCAAATCACTGCGTGTTTTGAGTACACACACACCCCCTCGGGATCACACTGCACACCCAGTGCCCTGGAAGGGAGGCCCTGGGCTCTCTGGGTGTCAGATCCCTCCCGCCTAGCTGGCCCTCTGCTGGGGGCATTAAAACCCCAGAGCCGCACTTCCCCTGAAGCCAGAGTGGGTAGGGCTCAGGCCTGCTGCTGCTGGAGGACGTTGGAACGGTCTCTGTGGCCTTCTGGGTTGTGGGCAGTCATTGGTGCTCCTGGGTCGGCAACCAAATCCTTTTGTTTCTGTTGTCACATAGTCTGCTTCAGATGAGCCTATGTATCTGAGTCCAGATGTTCCTCTTCTGGAATGAAGAAAAGTGGGTTTAGGGTCCTCACATTGGCCTGGTATGGCGGTGCACCTTGGTAATCTCAGCACTCAAGAGGCTGAGGCAGGAAGGTCTCCATGAGTTTGAGGGTAGCCTGAACTACACAGAGAGAAGTTGCCTCAAATAAAACAAAACAAAAAACAGTACCAAAGTGAAAGAGAGATAAAAGCCCCGCCAGACACCAGATCTACCAGAGTCCTAATGGTGGTTCTTCTGACTTCAGAAAAATGGGAAATACAACTTTGGGTTCAAGGGCAGCTATGCATGTAAGATCATGAATGAAGTGCGATGCTGATCCACACTGTGTGCTCCTGCTCAGAAAATGGAGTGCAATGTTGGCAATGAACAGAATTTATACAAACAGAAGCCCTTGCTACATGCCAGGCATCATCTTTACAATTAAATAACAACAAGATCTGGGCTGGAGATTTAGGTCAGTGGTTCTAGAGTCTGCCTGGCAAGTGCAAGGTCCTGAGTTCGATCTGCAGTAACTACACACCACAGTGCCAGGCGTGGTGGCTCACACTTGTAATCCCAGCACTTGGGAGGCAGAGGCAGGAGGAGTGTGGTGAGTTCCAGGTTGAGCTCAGGGCCAGCCTAAACTACAAAGTGAGATCCTGTCTCAAAAAAATAAATAAATAAAAATAGATACGTACATCCATACATAAAAAATAAAGAAAACCCAATTAGATCTTTCCTATAAGAAGAACATGGAGCCTGGCGTGGTGGTATGCTCCTTGAGAGGCTGAGGCAGGATGATCCAAAATTGAGCCTAACCTAGGGAACTTAAAGACTTATCGAGACCCTGAATCAAAATAAAAATATAACACAGAGACTGGGGATATAGCTACATAGGAAAGGTCTGGGTTCAAACCAAGACCTCAGAATAACACGTGATAATGACAGTAACGCAATCCTAATCAAAATAACTGTGGCCAGATGTGTCCACTTCGCACTCCCTGATGCCTTCTCCATGAAGCCCGGCTGGGCCATGAGGCCGCAGTTTCCCCATCTGCGGGCTGGAGGTGAGCTATGTGTGGGCTGGCCTCCAACTCACCGCCCCGCCTCCCCAGTGCTGGCAGCTCCCGCCCGGTGGATTCATGCTTCTCTGCTCGCTGTCATGGGCGGGACAGGGAAAGCTGGCACGGGTACCCGGGCTGCCGCGTGGAGACAGGTCAGCTTTGCTGTTGACCCTCCGGCGAGGTCTGCTCGGGCCTCGGCCTGGCCAGCAGCGGTGACCTGTGACCGTGCTGGCCCGACACCGCTCCGCGCCCCGGGGATGGAGCAGTCACAGCGCGCGTTTGTGCAAACAGATAAAGAACAAAGTGGCTCATAAATCAGGGCACGGCAGAAAGGTGGGGGTGGGGGGAGGGGATGAAGTCCCGCACAGCCGGGCTGAGCTGACTGGGAGGCTGAGGCAGGAAGACCGCAAGTTCCACCCCACTCAGCGATTTAGTGTCTTAGCAAGACCGTGTCTCTAAAAACTGAAAAGGGCCCGGATGGAGCTCAGAGTGAAGGACTTGGGTTCAAAGCCGAGCGCTGAAACATGACGACACAACCTCAAAGCAAACACTCCTGGGTTTAGTGCAGTCAGAGGAAAAGCTATGTGTGTGTGTGTGTGTGTGTGTGTGTGTGTGTGTGTGTGTGTGTGTGTGTACATAAAAGCAGGTGCCATGCTGAGTTCCACGCGGCGGAGCCCGGCAGCTGTCTGCACCCGGGCACCACTGAGGCCTGACATCAGCATAGTGCTGGCATCCTGGCCACAGAGCCGGGGAGGGACTGGCGTGCAGCACGCATCCACCTGGCCCTCTCTGCCAGCCCGCACGGGGGGGGTGGGGGGGCAGGTGCTGCTGTTTAAACCACAGCCCCAGGGGTGTCTGTTGCAGCAGCACGGACTGATGGGGACCTGGTTAGGGCCCGGACACAGCCACAGCCGGGGGGAGACCGCAGAGGAGGAAGAGGAGCCCACGGTCTCGGACAGCCACCCCGACTGCTCGGTCTGCTGCCTGCAGAAGTTCAGCGCCACGGCCGCACCTCCTCCGGGGAGCTGGGCCCGGGAAGAGGCCGCCCGGGTCCCCCAGGGCACAGCCCTGGCCTGAGGGTTAGGGCTAGGGAGGCGTGTTAACAAAGACAGCGAACCTTAAGACAGTGACTTTGAACTTAAATAATGATTACAAAACAAGACACACGGCCACTAATCTCTTCCGTATCTTGCCCTCCTTTCGAACACATTCCGCCCTCGGTCCTCGCCGCTTCCCGCAGCAGCTCTGGCGTCCTCCTTCCTGAGGGTCCGCAGCTGCGCTGTGCCGCTGCCTGTGCGTCCGGAATGGGCCCAAGGCGTCTTCCTTCATGGTCCTGTGACTGTGGAGAGGGCTGGAAGTGACGCGGTACGGACGCAGTGCCTGAGGTGGACGCGGACGCAGGGCCCGTGTGGGAGCCGCTTTCCGCTGGGTGGCGCAGTGCCGAGACCCCTCCCTTCTCCTCTGCTCTCTCCAGGCACTGGAGACCAAGTTCGCTCGGGCAGCAGCTCCGTGCCTCCGGAAGTGGTGGGTTGCAGGGGAGCAGCCGTGGTGGGCGCTGGGCACATCTGCCCCCCGTCCTCTGATCTCAGCCTGGGTAGCGATGCTGGCCGTGGCGGCCGCAGCCCCAGTGCTGCTCCGGGAGGCGGCGAGCTCATCATTGGTGGCAGCGGGTCCCCAGCCCCTGCGCAGAGGAATCGCGCTGTCAGGGCTGTGTACCATCCATAACCCCTCGAGACGCCCTGCTCTTATCTGGCGGCCGGGGTTTTAGCAGCTGCTTCATTAGGCTCAGAGAACAAAGGCGGCCTCAGGTCTCCGAAGTCCAAACACTCTGTCACCCCGGGTGTGAGGGCCGGCACTGTTTACAGATGGAGCAGATAACTGAGCCGGAGGTCCCCGGCTCCTGCCACCCCCACGCAGTCCCTGACCACCCGGCGCGCAGGCTGGCCCAGGCCTTTCCCAGCCCGGACGGAGGAATGTGAAGCTTCAGAGAAGAGTGGGTACGTGGGTTGGCTCACAGAGACCGAGCGCAGGGCTTTCTTTCGGTGCTGAGGACTGAACCCAGGGCCTTCAACAGGGCCCTGTCCAAAGCCCTTTCGGTTTTATTGTGCAGAAGGTCTGGCTAAGTAGGAGGTCACCTGGGCCAGGCTGGAACTTGGGAGCCTCCTGCCTCCGCGTCCCAGAGTGCTGCGAAGACAGGCGTGCATCGCCACCCCAGGAAAGAATTGGGTTTGGGGGTCTCGTCTCTTACCGCTAAGGCGAAGAAGGAAGCAAGAGCGGGGAAGCAGATTTGTATGAAAGCCCCCTTCTAAATGAGGGTCCTCTGTGCACCCCGAGTTGGAGCTCCGCAGAGGTGCTGGCTGTCACCCTGGTGGGGAGCTTGTGCCTGCCAGGCGGCCACTCCTGCAGAGCTCTGTGGAAGCCGACCTCGCCTCTGTCCACTGCCCGCGACTGCAGGCCACTAGCTGCTGGGGTGTGCGTGTGTGAGTGCGTGTGTGCGTGCGTGCGTGCGTGCGTGTGTGTGTGTGTGTGTGTGTGTGTTCCTGGCCACTCACAGGGGTCAGAGAGAGCCGTCACCAGGGATGCTAGCTTTCAAACGGACTTGTCTTCTCTGCAGCTTTCTCCCCATGAGTGTATGGGCTTATCCGGTGAACCCCACATAAAGGAGCTTCATTTCACCCAGGTGTGGTGATTATCCCAGGGTTTGTGAGGCTGACGCAGGAGGATCCCAAGTTTAAACCCAGCCTGGGCACATTTCCAAGACCTTCACTAAAAATCAAAAACAGAAAAGATCTGGGGTTACAGCACAGTGTGCAGATCCTGGGTTCTACCCTCCGTGCCTCAAAAAAGAAAAGAAGAAAACTTTGCCTTAATCTTTCAAGTAGGGAACTCAGGCCCGGAGCGCCGACGTCGAAGGGGAGCGGCTCGTGCTTGGCCCTGCTCTGGCCCAGGCTGGCCTGGGCCTCCGACCCCGTGTGCAGGGCTGACATTGCATCTGGTGTGGAAGCAGCACTGCTCCCGACCTGGGTGACCCTGGCGGCTGTGTGTCTCTGAGGCCCTGCCCTGCCGAGGGGGAAGGTGTGCGCCCGGACGGACAGCGCGCACTGTGACACCTGAGGTCTTGGCCTGGGCTTCGCAGATGTGACAGGGCACGTGGTGTGGGGCGGCAGTTGCTGAGGGCCCCAGGTCTCACAGGCCTTCCCTCCGGCAGGGTGCGGGAGCCTGCGTGCAGGGGCACAGCTGGCAGCGGGCTCCTCCTCTTCTCTTCTGCTGGTGCGTCTGTGAGGCTGGCCCGAAGACCTCCCTCCTTTCTTTCTGTGGGCCTTCTATCACACTGAGAATCAAACCCAGCCCCAGGCTCCATCCCAAGACCTTTACATTTTTTTGCGGGGGCAGGGTCTCATTTTGTAGTGGTGGCTGGTTCTGAGCTCAACCTCAAACAGCAATCCTCCTGCCTCTGCCTCCTGAATGCTGGGATTACAGGTGTGAGCCACCACACCGGCATTGTGGTATGTGGTTACTGGGGATCGAACTCGGGACCTTGTGCTTGCCAGGCAGAAGTGGAACCATTGAGCTACATCCCTAGCCCAGACCTTTTAATTTTTTATTTTGGCACAGGGTCTCACTACGCTGCCCAGCTGGGTTCAAACTTGAGATCATCCTGTCTCAGCCTCCCTGAGTGCTAGGTCACAGGCACGAACCCTCGCACGTGTGGGCACAGAGGATGCCAAGTGGGCAGGGCCGTTCCCCTCCACACGAGCCGTGTCCACCAAGACGCCCCTGTCTGGACCCACACACGGTCAGCTTGCTGCCTTGGGATTGTCCTGGCCGCTGTCCTGCCCTGCTGGCGGGTGTTGGTCTGGGAGGGGCTAGCCCCCAAAAGCATGCATCCCTCTGGGGGCTGAAGGCTCTGTGCCCAGCCCTGGCTGGCTTCACGCTATGCTAAATCTCTCCTTCTGGTTCTGAGGAGCAAGTTCGAGGGCACACACACGTGTAGCACGTGACACACGCCTAGTTCACATGACACCCTTGGGCCCCCTGCCGGGCCACACTGCCCAGTGCAGACCCCGCAGGGTCCAGGCCAGGCTGGGCTCGAAGAAGGACAGAGGTTTCAGGGTGCCCCCTCGGAGCTGCAGGGCCCCTGGCCTTGAGCACAGTGCTGGGGGACAGAGGTGGGTGGGACAACACGGCAGCGGCTTCCGCACTGCACAGCCAGGCTGCTCACAGCACAGACGGGTCCCTTGTGGCCCCCGGGAGCCTGGGTGTGAGTAGCCAGGGCCTGGCTGCCCGGCTGCTAAACTGTACCCAGGTCCAGGAAGAGTGGCGGGCACAGCGAAGTCCCTCGAGTTCCCACGGCCCCTCTGCCTGCACAGCCCGAGACTGCCCTCCCTGGACTGCAGGGTACCAATAGCCTCTGGCCGGGCAGGGTTCCCTCCTGGACAGGGCAAACCCTTTCCAGGCTGGGCAGGGGCATCTGAGAATCCTGCCCAAGTGCCTCGGGACCTGCGAAAGGAGGCACTCCAGGCTTATAGCCGCTCCTGCATGGTGGGCACAGGTGGCATCTCTCCTGCCCAAGGCCTCACCCACTCCATCAGCTACCAAAACCCCTCAGAATCCCCAGGCTAGGAGAAGTAGATGCTCAAACACAGACACAGGCCACCCTCGGGGAGAAGCCACACGCCCTTGATGGCAGGCGCTGCCTGTCCGGCGCAGTGCTCACTCGCAGGGCACTCTGTCACGTGGCCTTGGGCCAGGCACACACCGGTACATCTGCACCCTGGAAGGCAGGAGGGGTCCTGACAGAGCCTCAGGGCGCTGTGACACGGCCATGCCACACAGCGGTGGGCTACCTGCGGGCTGAGGTGCCGCATGTGGTGGGAGTGAGGGCCAGGGTGGCTTGCACCCATCTCCCGGAGGCAGAAGACGCATCCCCAAGGTTTGCTTGGTATCCATCAGGCCCTGGATTATGGAGCAGCTCAGGAAGGAAAAGCGCCTGGGGAACAGGCCTTTGTGCTACGGCCTAATGAGCGAGCAGACCCCGACGTGGTGTGCACTGCCGTCACCCCTACACTCTGGGAGGCTGAGGCAGCAGGAGCCCAAGTCTGAGCCCAGACTCGGCAGCCTGTTGGCCTAGCAAGACCTGGTCTCAAATAAAAACTGTAAAAACTGAAAAAAAGCAAAACAAGGCTGGAGATGCACCTTTGTGCAAAGGCCTTGGGTTCAATCCCAAGGAGAGAGAGAGACAGAGAGATAGAGGCAGAGAGAGAAAGAGAGAGACAGAGAGAATGGGCAAATGAACAAGTGAGATGAGTACCTGCCTGTGAGCTTGCTTTTGTCTACGCACAGACCATTTGCTCAATCCAGTCTCTTTCCAGTATTCATCACCCACCACGCTGTCATCTGTCATCTGTCCATCGACATCCGTGTACCCTCCATCCTCTACCTGCCCACACCTAATCCATCTGCCCACCCGACCTCCACCCCTTCATTCGGAACACATACACCATCACCCATCGTCTCTCATGTGACATCCACCATCCGTACACAGATACCCACGTCCATCGTCCATCGTCTGTCCATCCGTCCACCCGTCCATCCATGCATCCACCATCCAGCCCCCCGCAGCCACCCTGTGTGCCTCCAGCTGTCCACCCACCCTCCATCCTCGGAATGCTTGCTGGGCACACATAACCGCCTGGCGCCTCCGGGGCCCTTGGCTCCAGCAGGGTAGCCCCAGGGACAGGGAGGTTACCCATGAGCAAATTCAAATGTCCAGGTCCCTGCAGTGGGTGGGAGGGCAGTGGCCTCCTCGCTTCGGTAGCTGTGAGCCGAGATGAGGGGATGTGACCGCAAAGAGCCGGGAGCCCAGTCCCCTGCCCCCTGTGCCTGCACGAGCCGCTCTCTGACAGAGGCTTTGTCCCGGCCAGAGGCTGCACCGGCCGTCCACACAGCCCCTCTTTCCGGATGGCAGGACAGCTGGAAATGGCCCCAGAAGACGAGCCTTTAATTTGTTTCCGGGTCAGCGGCCCTGAGCCCCAAGGACACGGCTCCCAGGCAGGAGGCCCCAAAATAGCCCTGTGTGCCCGCAGGGTCATCCATCACCCCGGCCTCTGCCCCGGATGCCGCCCTCGGGCCAGGCCGTCCCTTGGGGGCGGCCCTCAAAGGGGCCATTGTCATCACTCGCAGCGGGCCGTGCCCTCCCTGAGAGGCCCCAGGAAGGAAGTGAGAGGTCTGCAGGGCCCAGCTCTGGTCTGCTCTCTTCTCCCGGATCCCCTCTTAGTAGCCGGGCCATTCCATCTTCCATTTCGAAAGTTACACAAGTCAGGCCTGGCCGGCTTGTCTGCTGCCGCGCGGGGAATTACAAGGACCCGAGATGGGCACAGCTCTGTGAAAAACGTTTCTGGGGTGGCCGGAGCACAAAGCCTTGATCAAACTGAGTCCCCCACAGACCTTCGAGCCCTACATGGGGGAGGCTGAGGCAGGAGGGTACAGGTTTGAGTCTAGCCTGGGCAGTTTTAGCCATTTATGAAGACAGAGGCCCAGGGAAGCTGGGAAGTGGGCTGGGTCTGTGGCTGTCAGGCCAGGCCAGTGCCGTGGGCTCCGAGCTCGAAGAACTGCTGCTGGGCATTGCTCTGTTGTCTCTGAGCAGACAACACAACAGGACAGGTGATAAGTGTGAGGCCGACCTGTCTCTGGCTCCTGTCCTCGGGCACTCAGCCCCCCAGGGAGCCCTGAAGCTGGGCCTGGCAGCTATAGGCCAGTTCTGGCCGAGGGAAGGTGTGACCCTGAGTGTCACTAGGCCCCTGCACCACCACAAGTGCATCTCCTCGGCCCTCGCCGCCCTGGCTATGAAGAGGGAGGCTGGGTTGGATGGTCTTTGAAACCTCACCAGCCTGGTGGGCCATGCCTGTCATCCCAGCACTCTGGGAGGCTGAAGCAGGAGGCTTTCAAGTTCAACTCAGTGGTTTAACCAGACCTTGTCTTCAAATTCAAATTTTTCTCTAAGCACTGGGGCTATAGGTCAGTGTGCAGGTCCCAGGTTCAAGCCTCAGTACCACAGGAAGGAAAGATACAAACCAAACTCTATCTGGCTGGGACTTGTTGAATCAGGATAAAGGTGGAGACCCTTGTGTTCCTGAAGCTGTTCATCTGAGCCAGGTTTGGGGCTCCCCCAAGTCTTCACTCCCCCACTGCACCCTGAGGTCGGACAGCAGAGACATTTATGGCGAGCTGTTACTGGCCGAGTCCTTGTACATCACTTGATGGTAAAGAACAAACCACACCACACCCCGCACATCGCACACCACTCCATGCACTTACTGTGGTCATCGGTCCTCCAGGGTGGGGAAACTGAGGCAGGGCATGCTTAGTGAGCATGCAGTGTTGCACGGCTCGGCTGTGACAGCAAAAAGCCAACCTCGGGCTCCAGAGGCTCACTTTCTCCCGAGCAAGCCAGGGCCTGCAAAGCCGTGTGGACAACTGTGGGCTGGGCTTTGGAGACGCTGAACAAACCCTCCAGGCAGACGGCGGTCTGCAGAACTGGGCGGCTCTGAAGTCCAGAGTGTGGGCTCACAGGGGAGTGAGGGCGGCCTGTGAGGCTGAGGGGCCCTGCGGCAGCTTTGGTCCGGCGCTTTCCTTCCCTTCCTATCCTTTCTCTGCCTCTTTCTGGTCTTGGGGTCGAACTCAAGGCCCCCACTCCGAGCCACCCTTCCGGTCTTTTTCGGTCGCACTTTGGGATGAGGTGGCCTTAACCTGCAATTTTCCCGCTCAAAGGCTGAGGCCACTTCTTTCCAGCATGGCGCCAGGCAGCATTCCGTTCCCATGGCGACAGCCCCGGCTTCCTGGTGGGGTCCGAACGTCCCCTTCCAAGTCTTGCTTCTGTGCCTTTTGCATGAACAAGGACCCTGGAGTGCAGAAAGGTTTAGAGGCTTAGCAGGGTCCTGAGGCCACACAGCCTCCGGGGACCGGGACATTTTACCCTGGTCCCTCCTAAGCACAGGTTGTCTCCGCCTGCCTCTTCTGTGCCCTGGGCTCTGGGGTGGCAGAGATGCTCCCCTACCTGAGAGAGAGTAGCACAGTGGCTTCTTGATACCAAGTCGTTCTGCGGCAGAAACGAGGGTGCTGTTTCCTAAGTCGAGGTGGGAGCCTATGAGAGAGGAAAGGACTCTGTCAAAGTCTCCTTGTGAGGCAGGACGGGCCTGGGGCTCACGGTGCCTGTCACACACCTGCACAGAGTTCCACCTGACTCAGAGGCAGTTGCTAGGAGTGGGAGGAGGAGTGGACTAGAGCAGACCGGTATGGAGCAAGGGAGGTCTGTTATCCCAGCACTGGGGAGGCTGAGGCAGGATGATCTCTGAGAGTTCAAAGCCAGTGCGGGCTCCATAGTGAGACCCATTTCAAAACACCAAACAAATGAAAATAAAACAAGAGTGTCTAGTGCAGTGCAGACATTAGCAGCATCCATGGCTTGCTAGAAATCTGAGCAGCGTTGATGACTCGTGACCAACCCCACAGCACTTCCGGGTGAGATTGGCATGGGCCCCTGGAGGGTGCTCAACTCTGCAAGGATGAGCCACAGTTGGGTGTGGGCCTTGGGCAGGGCCGGGGCACCGACATGGGCTTGGTCATGTTAGTGTGGACATCTGTCCCTGGCACTTGGGGGCCATATGCAGATGGGTGCAGAGCAGGGTGGCTGGGCACCGTGCCAGGCTGGGACCAGGAAGGAACAGCAGGCCGTGGACAGCTGGGTGCCTGGGGGCTGCAAGAGACAGTCCACATGGCCCCTCCCTCAGAGCTTATGGACGCCAGCCCAGGGTGCCCCCCACCCCCATGAGCAAAGCGGCCTCCTCGCACTCCGCTCTGGACCCAGCAGTCAGGAGCTGTGTCACAGGGACCCAGCTGACTGGCCTTTCCGGGGCCTGTGAGTGCTGTGGCTGCCTGGACCCTTCTGCTCACGCCCTCTCTCTTTTTATGTATTTATGCCTTTATCTACCTTGTCCCTGGGAACCGAACCCAGGGCCTCACATTGAGCCCTTACAATGTTTAACCTTGAGATAGGATCTTATTAAATTACTCAGTTGCCCAGGCTGGGTTTAAACTTGCAATCTCCCTGTCTCAGCCTCCCCAGAGTGCTGAGAGGACAGGCCTGTGTCACAAAAATTGTGCTTTGCTGACACTTGAGACAGCTCAGTTGTATTCTCACCTGGGACAGGCGAATGGAAGGTATCCACACAAGACGGTACTGAGACCAGGAGAGACATCCCAGCCCCGGGACTGCAGGGAGTGGAGCCCTCCGGGGGACAAACAGAAAAGTCAGCAGCTGCCCTGGCAGGGTGTCAGGTGTGCCAGGGGGATGGTGCAACCTTCCTCAAATTTTCCTTTCCACAGTTCCGAGCAATATTCTTGGCCTAGATACCTGTCTTAAAGTCTCCGCTGGGGGCCAGGGATTTAGCTGAGTGGTTCTGTCACCTGCATGGCAAGTGCAGGGTTCCTAGTTCCATCCACGGTAACCACACGCCTGTAATTCCAGCACTCGGGAGACAGAGGCAGGAAGATTGCTGTGAGTTCAAAGCTCGCCTGGTTGACATAGCGAGCTCAGGGCCAATCTGAGCTACACAGTAAGATCCTTTCTCAATAAATAAATAAATAAAAGTCTCCACTGATGGCCAGGGATTTAGCTCTGTGGTTCTAGTGTCTGTCTGGCAAGCACAAGGTCTTGAGCTCGATCTCACTAACCATATACAATCCTAGGCGTTGCCACTCACACCTGTAAGCACAACACTCAATAACCAAATACCATAGTGCTGGGCATGGTGGCTCACACCTGTAATCCCAGCACTTGGGAGGCAGAGGCAGGAGGATTGCTGAGAGTTTGAGGCTTTCCTGGGCTACATAGTGAGCTCAAGGCCAGCCTGAAGTACAAAATGAGACCTCCAAAAAAAATTTTTTTTAAATTCTCCATTGTTTTTGTTTATTTAATTCTAGAACTCCAGGAAGATAGTTTTTTAAAGAAAGAATAAACAATAAGCACAGCATGGAGGCTCATGAGTATAATACCAGCATTCAGGAGCCTGAGGCAGGAAGATCTCCAAGAGTTCAAGGACAGCTTGAACTACATAGGGAGACCGTGTCTCAAAACAAATGAACAAACAAAACATGATGGCAAAAAATTATTCCTAGAAGTATTGGAGGCTGAGGCAGGAGGACTGCAAGTTGGAGTCCAGACTGGGAAGTTTAAAAACTTAGTGAGACCTTGTCTCAAAACAAAAAAGCGTTGGGGGTATAACTCAGGGCATAGGCCCTGCCTCAATCCCCAGTATCACGCTGCTGCTGCTGCTGATTTTCACACTTACTACCCCACACTGTGAACCGAGAACTGTGACCCACCCCCTGCGTGGCTGGCACACTCATGGCCCAGAAGCACAGGACAGATATGCCTGGCCCACACTGGGAGCCCAGGGCGTGGCCCATGGTGCCACTTGGCCTGTTTTCTTCATAACTGGGACGAAGGAGTGACCGGGACGTCCCAGAGGGAAATCAAGCCATAATGAAGCCAAACCTGCTGGCGTGACGTCGGCTCTTCTTTCTCCGACTTTAGTGAGACACAGGCACTGCCCTCTGTGGCCCTAAGGTGGAGTGGGTGGCCGACAGGCCGCAGCCTGGGCTTCCTGGAGGTGGCTGGATGGCAGACATTCTCTGTCTCCTGCGGGACTGGGGACGGATCCCACCCTCGAGCACACAGCCATACAGACTGCCGGCAGAGGCTGGTCGGGTATGATTTGGTGCCTAGTCTGCTCCTCGGCCCTTCTCTCTGGAGCACTCCATCCTTCCTGCTTCCTGGCTGCCATGAGGTCAGCGGCTCTGCCCAACCACATGGGCCACCATGATGTTCCATTTCCTCACAGCCCAGAAGTGTAGGGGAAAAGGTAGCTGTTTACCAGTTATACAGAACTCCTGAGTTTCCTTATCACCAGTTCACAGGATGTTCCCCAGACATCTTACTAACTTTTGAGTTACTAAATCTTACAAACAGATCGATAAACAAACACTGGGATAAAAATCAAAAAGAACTGCGAGGCTTGTCCCAGGAAATGCTCCAGCCCACCTCTTCTGTTTTTACCCCTATGTATTGCTACTTTGTATTGGCTCCATAATAAAAGAGCTGTTGGAAGACAGCTCGGTGGTTCAGTCCTCTGAGGCTGTTCTCCCTGCTGGATCTCATCCCTGAGTGCCTCATTTCCTTCTGCGACCCCAGACATACATCAGACTTACACCGACGCAGAAGCCATGGCCAACCGACTGTGGACTGACTCCTCTGACGCCACAAATCAGAATGAACGTTTCCGTCTTTATGCTGCTGTCCCCAACAGAAAGCTGACGCACACTGTGACATCCAAGGTCACTCCGGCTCGAAGCCCCCTCCTTGGGCCACACTGGTCATGGGGCCTTGCCGTCCTGCGCACCCAGGAAGGGGAGCTGAGGCGGAAGTGGGGGTGAGCTGTCCAGAGCAGCCCTCTCGGCAGAGCGGAACTGACGTCCACCAGCACCAAAGGAGCTCAGCACAGATGACAACCATGGGAACGTGCAAGAATACGGGGTGGCAGCGGGTTCTGGGTGAGGGAGAGGCCTGACAAGAACTGCTGGGGGCTGAGTCTGGGACAGGTGGGGATGTCCAGAGTTCTCACACAGGTACAGGAAGTACATGCCAAAGGGTGGAAGCCCAGGAATGTGGAAATAACAGGGGTAAGAACACCGCAGCAACACAGGCTTTTAAGGCTTTGGCTCTGTGTGACCCAAGTTTACAGTGACTGAGAATTCTTCTAGAAGCTTCTCTAGCAACATGGCCGCCTCAGAGCCAACAGGAGTCCCTTTCTCCAGCAGTGCCAAAAGCTCCTGAAATTCCTCCATCACAAATGCTTCCTGTGGTGTAGCTGAGAATTAATTAGAAAGGAAAAAACCTCTCACGTCAAAACACGTATCTCACAACCTATTAGCGTGAAGATTAGCATTAAAGAAAGTTGGAAACTATAACATTTTAAGCGCAATTTATAAGTCTAATTTCCTGCGTGTCATTCTCAGATAATAAATGCTTTTCCTTCGAGCTGAAAAGAAGTCTTGGTGGAAACGTGGGGGGTTGGGGCAAAAGAAAAAGTTAATTTAAGGCCTATTAGTTTATTTTTAGTTGCTCAACATCTGAGGGCCTAGGAACATTTCCCTTCTCTAATAGAACACGCCTTCCTGTGTAGCTAGGAAGTCCCCTGACCCCGGGCCTCCTCCCAGGTGACACTGATTTTTGACAGAATTCCTCAGGCCAGGGCTTTGAAATCAACCAGGCGGCCCTGGCCAGGAGGGGAGGCAGCAGCTGAAGAAGAGGTTAATGGCGAGGAGGCTGCAGAAGGAGCACGAGGCGCGGTGGCAGGGGCCAGGCCACTTCCTGCATGGCGCTGATCTTCCTGGAGCTAAAGGGGATTTCAGATCTTCGCTTCAGTCCATGCGGCGTTTTTTGTTTAGATGGAAATTAAATCGGGCTGACCGGGAGTCGGGGATTGCAGAGCGTTGCCAAAGTGACAGAGACAGCCGGGATTCAGCAGTTGCCACCCAAGGATGTGGGGGCCGGAGGGACATCTGTCCGTGAGGCACTGGGAGTGCAGAGTGGGGAGGATCCCAATGAAGCCGTGGCTTCTGGACACAGGCAGAGGACGGACGGCTCTGGCCCCGGCCAGGATGCTCACCCATGTCCTCGGCACACGGGTTTCTCAGGGACCGCTGGGGACATAGCCCTGTCCTTATCTTGGACAGAACAGAGAGCCCAGGGAAACCGAGGCAGGCAGTAGCAGCAGGTAGTCCCTGAGAAGCCAGATGGCACACGCCTGTCATCCAAGGGCTCTGGGTGCTGGTGATATAGTGGTGGCAGAGCTGCCTTCCAAGCATTCTGGGAGGCTGAGGCAGGAGCATCGCAAATTCCAGTCCTCCCTGGACAACTTAGTGACACAGTGAGGTGAGACTCTGGGCTCCGTTCAATCCCAGTACAAGACAGAGAGAAAGAAACAAACAAATAAAACAGACAGATAAAAAGAGAGAGAGAAGCTGCTTTTACTGAACATGTACTATATACATGGCCATACACTAGGCAACATACGGGGGTGAAAACCATTGGTACTATTGTTCTATTTTTTTCGGCACTTTCCTTTCCTTTTTTCTTTTTGCAGGGGAGCACTTGGGATTGAACTCAGGACCTCACACTTGCAAGGCAGGCACTGGAATCACTGAGCTACACTCACACCTTTTTTTATGCTGGCCTCAAACCAATAGCAATCCTCCTGCCTCGGCCTCCTGAGTGCTGGGATTGTGGGCGTGCCCCTCCATACCTGGCAATGTCAAATACCCTTGCTTGAGTTTCTAGGCTTCTTCTGAGCTAAGTGACCCATGTCTCACAACATTCCCTACAGAACGCCAAGGAAGAGGGCACCAGACACGAGCCACATCACAACAGGGACATCACGGAAGTCCCTGAGCCTGGAACAAGGTCGGTGTGGTCCGAGCTGGATCGCTAAGCAGCTGGCCATGGAGCTGCCTGCTTCAGTGCTGACCCTGGCCTTCACCCAGCCCAGGACTTCCTGGCTGGAGAGTTACCCAATTGGAATGGCAACCTTTGTCCCAGGGGCAAACAGTGCCAGTTTGAAGCCTCATCTGGGCATATCCACAGAAAGAGGCCCAGACCAACCTCCAGAAAGGCTGACGGAGAAGCCGGGCATGGTGGCGCTCATTTGCCAGCCCAGCATTAGGGAGGGTGAGGCAGAAGGGGTGGGGTACATAGTGAGACCCTATGAGGGCGCAGGGGGGAGTCTCACGCCAATGTTTTATCTCCCACCTGGAGGCCCTGTCGCAGAACGGTGATGGTCACCAGTTACCAGGAAGAGCTCGCAGCGTGTGGAGCCCCCAAAGGTAGGGCTCGGCTCAGCTTTTAGGAATCCACAGAAGGGGACGAGTTTCCCCTGCCCAGTCAGAGTTCACACTCAAGCATCTTTATCCCTGCACTGCGGAGGCGCTGATTCTGCATTGTCTCAAACTGCTGGCTGCAGAAGCTGCGGCTGGTGCTGCACACAGCAGACCTCAGGGGAGGAGCCTCGTGACAAAGGACAGGGCGCCGGCAGCTGAGGAGGCAGAGGACGGATGGCTCAGCCCGCGGCCCTGGCCTCAGCATCCCGCAGGGGAAGGGGCAGGACCCGTGTGCAGTGCTCCGGGAGGCCCCGTGCTCCACACAGGGTGCGACTCAAAGTTCAGCAGCTGCTTACAGTTTCGCAGTTTATTACGGCGAAAGATACTCTGCCTCGAAGCCCCTGAGCTCCCCCCTTCACTCCTCCCTCCACCCTCGCCTCTTTCTGCAGCAGCCCTGTCGTCCTTCTTCCTGAGGGTCTTTACTGAGCTGTCCCGCTGCCTCCATGTCTGAATGGATCAAAACGTCTCCCTTTCATGGTCACTGTGACCTTGGGGGAAGAGCTGGAGTCAGGTAGGGCCAGATCCAGTGACTGAGGTGGACGAGGACACAGCGTTGTGTTGTCAGGAGCCGTCTTTCCGCTGGGGGGCGCTCAGCAGCAGCAGTCACCTCATTTGCGACCAGTCTGGGAGAAGACACCACCCCTTCCGCTGCTCTGCTCCTCCAGGGCAGGACACATTGTGTTTAATCATGGCTTCTCTCTGTGACAAGAGCGGTTTCTAAAACGACAGCTTGGCTCCGCTTCACAGTCCCAGCTTAGGACTGAACCCGAGCTCTTCATCCTGGGTGGCACCCCTGCCCTCTTTGCCTTGTTTCATTTTGAGTCAAGGTCTCAGTGGCCTAGGCTGAGCTCCATGTTGCAACCCTCCTGCCTCAGCCTTCCAGACAGCCAAGATCACAGATGTGCACCACTGTACATGGCTTTGATTCTGTTTTATAGCAAAAATACAGCCCTTTGGCCACAGTTTGGAGTCCCAGCTGCCCGTGGCCAGAGCCGGAGGCCTGTCAGGTTGATCCTGGGTGGATACTTGCAGCCCACCCTCCCCCTTGCCCCAGCCCTGGGCACTATCTAGCAAAAGCCAGGACAGGGCATCCTGTAGGGAGCTGAGGAAAACTAATGCCAAGCAAGATGGTGAACACTCATGAGCCCAGCTCTTGGGAGGCTGAGGCACGAATATCACTGCCAGCTTGAATTATACAGTGAGACCTTCTCTCAAAAAAATGAAATAAAATAAAAGAGGGAGTGGTAACATACACCTGAACAATCATGTAACCAGCTGCTTCCAGAGGAGCGGTCAGCACACCTCAACGTATTGGCACGTACTGAGATAATCTTCTGGTCAGGGCCCATCTCTCCTTCCTGTTTTGTCTTTCATGGTGTGTGGCAAGTGTTAGAACTGCATCTGGCTGTGGCGAGCTGCCCGTCCTAGACGAAGCATAGAGGTGGCTGAGGGCCCAGCTCCCTCGTACGGTTCAGCGGTGGCTGCTCTCTCTGTCCCTCCTCCGGGCTACTCGCTCCAATCCCAGGGACGCCTCTTCTCTGAGTACTTGAAGGCTGGGAGCCGCCATTCTCTGGTTGTGGTTCTGCTCAAACACATTTCCTCAGCTCTGTGCTCCTAACGCCTCCAGCTCCCACCAGCCTTCTGTCCCCAGGAAGCCTAGAGCAGGGGAGCCAGAGGAAGCCAGCGGCTCCTGGGTTCATCTTTTCCATCAATAGATGCAACGCTGAGGTTCTGACAGACCTAGGCGGGCAGAGAGAGCCGGCTCCTGTCTCCAGATCTGCCTTGAATGTGTGCCTTCTGCCCCCTCTGCTGCGGCGAGGGGCAGGGGCGCAGTGGGGCAAAGAATGGGTTTGGGAGGAGGCCACAGGCAGCCCAGGGTCCCCACACAGGCTGGTCCCTGTGGTGCCCCTGCTGGTGTAGTTGGCAGTTACTTTCACCTTGGGAAGTCGGCAGCCTTGTTAGTGACCTGGAAGCCACCTGTGGGAGACACTGCACTCACCTCCTGATCAAATGTCACACATCATGGTAGGGCACCTTCCCTGGCCCACACTCTGTCAGTCACTTTTCCCACAGTGGAGGCAGCGCCAGTGCCACCACCTGAAGGAGGCTCAGGATTTCAGGGGATTCAGTCCGTGGTCAGCCGCTCTGAGCATCATGGCAGAAGGAAGTGGGGAAGCAGAAGAGGGGGCAGCGCCAGAGAGGAAAGGGCAGGGACAAGACACAGACTACCGGGTCATACCCCACAAACCCCCAGACACTCCGAGGAGTGAGTTTCACCCATCTCTGGGCGGTTCCCAACACCAACCAAAGTGACATTGACCAGCACGTTTTTCAGACTTCACTTAAAAGCCAGAAGTAGACTTGGAGACGTCCCCTCAACAGGCCTCCATGATGCAGAGCCACCTGGCTGAGGCAGGGACTTTTCTAAACCGCCCTGTCCCTCTGGACCTCGCCAACTGCCACTGAAAGAGCCCTGCTGGCTCCGCCCAGAATGCCTGGGCTGTCATGGAAGCCAGTCCCTCCACGGGCCCCACTCGCCTGCCTAGAGCGCTGTCCACCGCCACGCCCACAGTGACCATCCCTGCCACCCACACAGCTGCCCGACTGCCACACGTGACAAACAAGCGTCAGGCCTCGGGGCTGCCTGTCCGCACGGCCTGTGCTGATCCGGACAGCTGGCCGTCTGACCCTCCCCCTCCGCCGCGGAGCGCCTGGGGAGGAAGGCTGCGTCCGAAGGCCTCCAGGTGTGTGAGGCCGTGGTCACACCTAACAGGGAACTGAGCCCTGTCAGCTGAACTGAAGAACACCGAAGTCTCCGCCTGTGCAAGACTGTAACCACAAGGAACGAAACGTGCTGAGGTCCTTCTCATCCCAAAGGACGTCAAGGGCCATAACCGAGTTGTGACGGGAGGAGCACCAGGAATGAGGGGCCGCAGGACACGCGGAGTGAGGGCACAACGGGTGTATGAGCGACACTTTCCTGCGTGGACTTTTCTCTTCCTTCGCTTCCTTCCAGCCCTCGCCCACACCGCTCACAGCGAGGCTCCATCCTCTGGGCCCTTACTCCATCAGGCCAGGAAAAACAGGCGCCCCGAAATACAGGGCTCACGTTCCCCTTCGGTGGCTCAGCCCACACGGAGGCCCCGAGGCCCTTGCTGTTCTCTGACAGCCAACTCGCCTGTCCACAAAGTGACTTCCCGGCCCCTCCGGTGACCACGATTCCCACGAGGCCGCTCTGCTGAGCGTGGCTGGTGGAAACACAGCCGCTCGGACCGAGCGCACCCTGCGAACGGCTCGGAGAACGCATTCCGCACGCCCCCCCTGCGCGCTCCCCACCGATCTTCCTCATGACAGAACACGGAGATCGCGTGTGTCCTTTGAGATTCTCCAGCGTGGCGCGTCCCGCACAAACATCTGTATGACTTTACGAGGGACTAGCTAGGTGGGCTCGCAGGTCCAGAAGGAGAGGCCCAATGGCCGCCAACTGGGTCAGAGGTCCAGAATCCAAAATGGTGGCCGGAGCCCTGGAGAGACAGAGGATCCGGAAACAGCCCAGCACACGGCGATCACCGTGTGCGTCTGGGCGAGACCAAAGAGTCCGTCTTGGAAGGATGGAGAGTCGGCGCTGGAAATCCGAAGGAATTGGAGATCAGTGTCCGCAAACAACTGCAGGGACGGAGCCCCTATGGCGGAAAAGAAAAAGCTTCCTTCTTTCCCTTCTTAGTCCACCCAAGCTACGAGCTTATTGGTTGATTTGGCCACCAAGGGGTGGGCCTTCCCTTGTAACTAGCTGGCCTACACGTCAGTCATCCCCTGACGCCCTCAATTGGCTGGCTGGTTCTTACTCATGGAGTTTCAGAATCAGAGGTGGAACCTTCGTTGTTAGGTGCTCGGGCAGGTTCCCGGGGGAGAAAGGACAGCAGCCGGGCTTGGAGCGGAAGACGTTAGTAGCTGCTGTTCCTTACTTCTAAATGTTATTTACTTAATTATTTACAGACGCCGTTCTGTCAGGCCAGGTCGTGCACGGCTCACGAAGGGAAACGGACCGGGCGCGCGCAGGGTCGGGCGGGCTGTGTGGAGAGCGGCGCCGGGATCGGGGACGGGTGGGGGAGGGGAGGGGCGGGTGGGGGAGGGGCCCCGGGTCACCCGGCCGTCCGCTGCTCCCGGGCCTCCCCCGGCTCCGGGCTCGCTCTCAGCCCGCCCCTGACCACCGCCTCCTCCCGCCCCTGCGCCGGCCGCGGCAGCGAGATTTACGGCCCCGGCGACAGCGCCCGCCCGCTCCGCCGTAAATCTGCGGCGCCCCGGGGCGGCCGCGAGTGACCCCCGTCTGAACCGGCGCTTCCTGCCCGGACTTCCCCGGGCCTCCGGAGGGCCTGGCCGCGCCTCGCTGGGCTCCGGCCCGCGGCGCACAGCTGCGGCGCAGCGCCTGGCCGGAGCCGCCTTTGAAGCGGCGGAGCGCGGGTCGTGCGGACCGAGGGGCCGGGGCGCCGGGGGCGCAGGCGGCACGTCCGGCTCCTGGGAGGAGGCGATCGGGGCCGGGGCCGAGGGGCCGGTGCCCACCGCGCGGCCCGGGGAGGCGCGCGGCCCCGACCCCGGGGCTGCCCAGGCCCTGGTTTCTGCCGCTGCATTGAAGACTCCGGGGACGTCGCTGCTCCGCCCGAGTGCGGTCCCGTCACCCGGGGCGCTGCGCCCCTTGGGGCAGGAGGACGGGCAGACGCGAGCGTGTGGGCCTCGAAGTCTCGGGTTCGGGCACGGGGCGGGGACTTCTAGCTTCGGAGCTGCACGACCGGGAGGCTGGGGGCGGACTCCAGAAAGGGCCTCGGTGGTGTTGCACGCCCGGCGTCCTCGCACACTGGGAAGCTGAGGCAGGAAGGTTTCACGTCTGAGACCAGCCTGGACGTCTTAGTGAGACCCTGTCTCAAAATAAGGGGTAAAATAAGGGCTGGGCAGGCCCTGAGCAGTCCCCAGTATATAAAATAAATGAATAAGAGGGCTTTTGCAGCGTTCCCTGTGACCAGGGGCGGTACAGCCTGCTGGAGACCGTGGGCTATTGGTGAGGACAGACAGATTCTGCGTCCCAGGGCACCAGTGCGACATTTTTCTTTGATTTGAGACACAGGGTCTCTCTATGTAGTTCAGACTGGTATTGAACTCCCCATGTAGCCCAGGCTGGCCTCTTAACTCCTGGCAACCCTCCTGCCTCTGCCTCTCCAGTGCTAGGGTGAGAGGTATACTCTGCTACGCCGAGCTACACATCTGTTGTGTGACCGTGCCCTCTACCCCAAACTTTTAATTGGCTCTGACAAAGCTGGATTTTGGGGTCCCCGGATCCCCTAGCTCTGGAGTCTCTGCGATCAGAGTGTCGCTCCTTTAAGTGCCCGGGGTCCGAGAATCCAGGCCCCTTCCCTCTCCTCTGCAGAGCTGAGGGAGGCCCCGCCAGGGCTGGCCTGGCCAGGACACGGTGACACTTATCCTGGGCAGGGCAAGAGGAGCTGCCAAAATCTCCAGGTGAAGTGTGTGATGGAGTTTAAGCCTAATTAGCTGCTCTATGCCTCTCCCTGGAGAGCTGAGCTGTTTATTTGGACGAGGCCCCGGCTGGGAGGTGGGGTGGAGTGGGGTTAGGCAGAGTTGGATCTGCCTTCGTCCTGGGCTCTCGATAATGGCAAACCTGCGACCCGGGCCCCACAGCAGATTCCAGGGCGGTGGCCCTGTAGGACCCCAGCGAACGGCTGTGAGTTCTCCTTTGTAACTTGGGGTGACACCCGAGCTGAAGGAGAAGGCGGTTGGGGGGCAGTTTTCCTTTATTTTTTTTGAGACAAGGTCTCACTTTGTAGTTCAGGCTGGCCCTGAGCTCAGCTTCGAACTCGCAGCAATCCTCCTGACTCTGCCTCCCGAGTGCTGGGATTACAGGCATGAGCCACCACGCCTGGTACTGTGATATGTGGTACGGATTGCTGCTGGGCGTGAGTCTCCACACCCAGTATTGTATGTTGTTAACCAGGGTTCGAACCCGGGTCCTTGAACTTGCAAGACAGGCGTCGGAACCACTGAGCCAAATCCCCAGCCCGTTTCCCTTTTTTTTAACCCTCAATTCAGGGGACAGAACTAAGGACCTTCACACGGGGGCGCATTCCCACCTGTCGTCTCAGCACTGCAGTGACTGATGCAGGAGGGTTTCTGTGAGCTTGAGGCCAGCCTGGGCCACTCAGTGAAACCTTGTCTCAAAAGAAAGATCTCCAAAGTAAGACTATGATATTGCAGTTCCTTTATTTTCTGAGTAGCAGAGCTCTGCTGGATGATGTGGCACCCTGTGCTCCCAGTGTGGTGGAAACTTCTGGGGTCACTGTCCCTCCCTCACCAGCTGGAAGGGTGCCAGCTTCCTCCCAGCACCTCCTGGGATTTCTGTCCCATCAGCAGAGAGCAGCGTGCTGGTCGTCACAGGGGGCCGGACTGTAACCTCCGGGAAAACAAGCCAGGGAACCAAAAGGTCCCATAAGCACGGCCAGGTGGAGTCCATATACATCTGCTCCTCACCACCCACAACCAGATGGGGTCAGTTCAGAGGGAGACCCCTGGAAAGCCAAGCCCCCTGAAAACGGTGCAGCCTGGCTCTGTTGACTCTGGAAACACAGGAGCAGGTCAAATGCCCCCATGCTGACCTCCACCTGAGAGGGCAAATTGGGTCTGAAATTCAAGTCCCGAATCTGAGCACTCAGGAGGCTGAGGCAAGAGAGTCCAGGACAGCTTAAGGCCAGACTGGGTTGCATAGTGAGACAGAGTTTCAGAAAAACAAAAAGACTAAGGCTACAGTTGCTTCCCAGGGTTGGTATCTCAGGTGGAGGGACCCCACCACGTCTGGGGCTGCCCAGCTACCAGAATGGGATGGTTTGAGCTGAATGCTTTGCAGTACCGAGGCTCAAACCAGGCCCATATCCCTGAGCTGTATGCCCAGGCGTTTGTAGTTTTACTAAAGCACAATCTCTCTCAGTAGCTGTGAGATCCTCCTGCCTCAGCTTTCTCTTTTATTATTATTTCTTTTTTTTAGGTTTTTTTGAGACAGGGTCTCGCTTTGTGGTTCAGGCTGGCCCTGAGCTCAGCCTCAAACTCACATCACAGCAGTCCTCCTGCCTCTGCCTCCTGAGTGCTGGGATTACAGGCGTGAGCCACCACACCCGGCACTGTGGTATGTGGTACTGGTTGCTGCTGGGGTGAGTCTCCACACCCAGTATTGTTATGTGGTTACTGGGGATCAAACCCGGGTCTTGGCGCTTGCAAGACAGGCGCCGGAACCACTGAGCTAACTCCCTGGCCCATCCTTTATTATTTTTTAAACCAGAATTCCATTTTGGTTTTCTTGGCAATATCATCTGATCACAATATTTAATATTTTTTTCCAGTGGTTTTCCTGTTTTGTTGTTTTTGAGACAAGATCTTGGTATGTAGCCAGGTTGGCCTGAAACACATGGCAATCTTCCTGCCTCGGGTTCCTGAGTGCTGGGATTACTATGCTACACTGCCTTGAGCTAACTAAACCTCTGTGTGTGTGTGTGTGTGTATACGTACTAGGAATCAAATGCAGGGCCTTTCCACTGAATCACACCCTTAGTCATTTTCAAAAATATTTATTTTGAGTGAAGAACTTTCTGAATTGCCCAGGCTGGGCTGCAACCTGTGACCCTCCTGTCTCAGCCTCCCAAGAGTGCTGGGATTACAGACCATCACCATGCATATCTTTAATCTCTATTCTTAATAAATTACCAGTTCCTGTTAGGTTGTTATAGTAACAACCGAAGAGAGACTCCCATTGTGTTGGAGCGGACCTGCTGTGGTCCCATTTAAGCTGGGGGTCCGCACGCAGGCAGATGGCACGTTGCCTGCTGGTGGCACGGGGGTGTGTTCCAGCCTGGCCGGCCGAGGCTCACTTGCTCATTAGCACATTAGGGAAGCAGATGGGCATCGAGTGGAAGAATCAGGGGCTTCACTAAAGGGGGCCATGTGTTCTGAAAAAGTTGCTGTGGAAATTTCTGCCCAGTTGCCCCGAAAGCATTGGGGAATCCGAAGATGCTCAGGAAAGGGGAGGGGCAGGGTGTTCACTGAAATAGCTAGAGCAGCCCTTGTGCCAGTAGTTGAGATTCTTACTTTTTGGGTGGACTTTTGAGACGGTCTCGCTGTGTGGTTCAGGCTGGCCTTGAACTTTTTTTGGTGATGCTCCTGCCTCAGCCTCCTCCTGAGTGCTGAGACTACACCCGCACTCAGCCTATGTCTGTATTTCAAAGACAAGGAAATGGAGGTCGGGAGGGAGAAGCTGGATTTCCAGCCTGACTATGAATAGGATCCCAGAGAGGCAATCAATGGGCACACTGTGCCTGGGCCTGGGTGGGCCCGGCGGGAGGAGCTGGTCACAGAGGAGACTGGAGCGCACAGCTGTCCTGCAGACCCATCCCCTCCTTTGACTGTGGTGTCGGAGGTGCTGCCCCCAGCAGTGGAAGGCCGACTGAGGTCTGTTCCAGTACAGGACTCACGGCGCGGATCCCCTCAGATCCTCCCTTCCCTCGCAACACACTCGTCCCACCGCAGCAGCTCTGCAGTCCTCCTCCGGAGGGTCTTCACCAGGCCGAGGCTGGCGATCAGAAGGCGGAGCCTGGTGGGAAAACGCTGTAACTGTCAATCACGAGGAACCGGAAGGGAGGCCCAGCAGCCGGAAGTCGGCTGTCTGAACGTACTGTCAATCACGAGGAACCGGAAGGGAGGCCCAGCGGCCGGAAGTCGGCTGTCTGAACGTGCAGAGCAACTTCCAGGCAAGGACGGAAGTCGGACCGCGGACTTCAGAGCCCTTGCCTCTTCGCACTTCGGCAGCAGCCTGGCCTGGCTGTGGGACGTGACTTTCTCCACTTCTCTTTTTTCACCTTTTCCTTTACGTTAAAGTCACTTCTTCGTGTCCACTGATCGTCTCAGTCACCTTTTTGACTGGACTGCAAGAACCTGTCTGCGGCAAAGCTTGATCACAAATATGGTGAATGCCGCTCCTGAGCGTCCCACAGCGAAAAGGCGGCTCATAACAACGCTGTCCTCCATCTCAGTCACCGGATGTGGCGTCGCGTCACTTCCGGCACCTCCCCAATGGCTCAACTACCAAAGGGGGACGTTTTGATCCATTCAGGACACGGAGGCAGCAGGGACAGCGCAGCTAGAGACCCTCAGGGAGGAGGACTCCAGAGCTGCGGCGGGAAGTGGTGAGAACGGTGGGATGCGTGTGTGCAGAGTGGGGAGGATTGTGAGGGGGTTTATTACCATGTGTCCTGTACTGTACTAATTTTTTATTTAAATTCAAGATCATAATTCATAGTAAACTAAAAAATGAGAAGTCGGTCCCAAAAGGAAAGTGAGTGATGCAGTGAAGCCTTATCGAGAGCACGAACTTACCCCGAACTCATTGTGTAGCCCACATGACCCCAGAACTCAGAGCAGTCCTCCTGCCTCTGCCTCCCAAGTGTGGGGATTACAGGCGTGAGCCACCACCCCTGGCTTTGTGTTATTGGTACCAGGAATCGAACTTGGGACCTCGTGCTTGCACAGCAGATGCTGGAACCACTGAGCTAAATCCCCAGCTTATGATCACCTTTTTATTTGAGGTCTTGCTACGTAAGCCAAGCTGGCCTTGAACTTGCAGTGACTCTCCTGCCTCAGCGTCCTGCGTGCTGGCATGACAGGTGTGCATCTCCATGCCCAGCTTTATCAACATCTTTTTATAGATTATTTCTTTTAGATAAGTTTGTGAAAGTCAAAGCATTAGGTGAAAAGACACCCAGATTTCACTCTGTGTATACAGATGTACAGACCTGTAAAGTCACATTTGCTTGCCTTCCAGCCAGCACTGGGGATTAGCGAAGATCCCCCGTGAGCCACTGTCACTCTTCTAAGTGGAGTCCTTCCTCACTCTTGACATGTTCCTGACCCCAGAGCCAGACCCAGGAGCACTGATCGTCTTGGTTCAGAAACAGAAATCAGCCAGATGTGATGGCATGCACATGTAATCCCAGCATTCAGGAGGCTGAGACGGGAGAGTGGCTGAGAATTTAAGGCCAGCCTGGGCTAAGAGAGGAGACCTTGTCTCAAAAAAACAAAACAAGCAAAGGGAAAAGAAAGAAAAAAGAGAAATCTTGGTGCCCTGAGATTTGGAAAAGTTGGAAACACGTCAGCAAGGAGGAAAGATGAGAGAGACCACACACACACCATACCACACGTGGCAACCATGACTGCTGGACCTCGGTCCTGCCCAAGCCAGAAGGTGGGCGTTAGTCCCTGACCGCGTCCTCTGAGCCCGATCTCCTGAGCCCTGAGAATGGGGAAGCTGTGGACACAGCACTGCCCTGGGAGCCCAGGCGGGTGTTGGGTCCCCACGGTGATGAGTGTGTCTGGGGCCCAGGAAGGGTTCCTCTGGCCCTGGAAACATCGGTGGGCTGACGAGTGTGCAGCACCAGGTTCAGGAAGTGACCCAGGAGCAAGAGGTCGCTGAGCATCAGCAGCAGGGTCCAAGCGAGCCCTCGGAGGGCTGTGGGGACCCTACCTGGGACGCTGCCTCACCCCCCAATAGCCGTGGGAGTTTCAACGGGACAACAGACTGACCAGATTCATGCTATCAAAGGGTCCCTCCAGAGATGATGGGCACATTGGAGTTGAGAGGGGACAAGACTAGGAGCAGGAAGTCCAGAGAGTTCCAGTCAGGCGTGGTGGTGCCTGTCTGTAATCCCTGGACTGGGAGGCTGAGACAGGATGATTACTGTGTATGTGGGGCCAACCTGGGCTATGTATTGAGCTCAAGGCCAGTTTTAACTTGTAAGGGCCTCCTCAAAAAATAAAAACAAAAATTTTAAATAACAATTAAAAATGAGAATGAACATTTATTGAGCTTTGTCCTAGAAATGTTTCCTAAGTCCTTCAAGCAACTACATAAACCATAAATTTCTTGTCATTTTACAGATGTTTTAAAAAGCCAGGCCCAGAGAAGCTAGAAAGTTGCCCAGGAGTACACGACGTGGTCCACTTCTATGTATCCATCTTCTATCCCACAGCCTTGCAAAACTCACTTACTTGAGCAGTTTTTTGTATTTTTGGCAGATTTCAGGCTTTTCTGTGTTAAGTGCTTCTGTTGTCTGTAAAACAAAGCAAGCTCCCTTTTCCCTTTCCACTTTGGATGCCTTGTTCTTTCTTTTTTTTTTTAAGACAGTGCTGTGCATTTCTGGACAGATCTGAACTCACTATGTGGCCCAAGCTGACCTTGAATTTGCAGGGATCCTCCTGCCTCAGCCTTCACAGTGCTGGGCTGACAGGCATGTGCCACCACGCCCAGCTGCAAGGTACAAGATTTGAACTCAGCCTCCCAGACCTAAAAGCCTTCCAGGGACAAATGGATGCTTTCTTCCGCCCTTGACAGCCCACTCAGGGGTCACCCACCCCCAGAAGGTCTATTTTTTCATCAGGCAGTGGCGAAGAGCAGATTTTGAGCAGCCCTGATGAGGCTCCGCCTGCTGCTCTCTCTGCCCAGCTCCTCCTCCATCTCCAGAATGGTGTAATTAAAGCAACCACTGATTGGGGCACGGCATGCGGCGTGCTGTGACAAGCCATAATTAGCGCGTGGTCTGGCAAATGAATCTCTCGGAAACGGTTCCTGGGAGCCGTTCGGGGAGTGAATTCTAAAGCGGCGGAGAAAGAGAAGAGAAAAAGAAGCCCTGCGTGACTGCTCACAGAACTGGTTCACCGTACCCCAGAACTGCCTGGACAGGACTTTGGAAAGTGGGGTCCGCTCTGCTCAGGGGTCAGGACTCTGCTTCCACCGTCCCAGGGGACACACAACTCTTGCCATGAGCAGCACCGTAATCAGGCACGTGGCACACACCTGTCAGCCCAGCACTGAGGGGGCTGAGGCAGGAGGGTCACCGCAGGTTGGAGGCCTGCGTGGGCCATGCAGTGAGACCCTGCCCCCCAACAACACAGATGAGTGGGTGTTTGTGACAGAGATAAACACACACGCCATAGGCAGTGTCAGTTTGTGTATCCTGTCTGCATCTTTTCCAGGCACATCCAGTCCCCCAGCCTCAGGCCCCTTCCGGTCTCCACAGACCTCTGGTCTTGCATTTCCAAGGGCGCAGTCTGGAAGCACAGAGCCTGCCAGGCTGTTGATGGTAAAAGTGCAAGAGCTGCACCCAGAGTGCGAGGACCCAGCGCTGCAATGCGACATCCCAGGGCAGGGCACACTTCACAGGAGCAGCTCTGGGAATGGCACGTCCAAACCTCAGCCTGGGAGGCCGCCGTGCAGGCCCGGATGGCGAGTGCACCAGGCCCTGGCTTAGCCCCAGAACCAACCACACTTACGCATCCACAACATCTTCCTTATTATTTTGAGTTTTTGAGACATGGTTTCTGTATGAATCAAGGCTGTCCTTAAACTCAAGGTGATCCTCCTGCCTCAGCCTCCCAAGGGCTAGGGCTGAGATGGCAGGGCTACACCCCCACACCTGGCTTGTTATCTTAATTGAACATCTGCACATTTTGCACACATATGTGAATGGATAGATATATTTAGTAAACAGCAAATTGCATGTAAAGCAATCTGGAGATCGAGCCATATTCTCAAATCTCAGTTGCAGTGAAGCCTACAGATCTCAAGACAGAAACCTGCACTTTGCAAACAAGGTGTCCGCTGGGTGCTAGATTAACACTGAGTCTCATGGAGCTGAGTGAGGGACCTGGGCTTGAGTCACTGTGTTGCACCCTGGGAAATCTTAGTGTTTTTACATTTTCTGTGACAGGGTCTCAATAGGTAATCCAGGCTGGCTTTGAACTCAGCGATCCTCCTACCTCAGCCTCCATAGTGTTGGGATGACACATCTGCGCCACCACTGGGCTTCCTCTGTGAAATCTTCAGCCAACAATTACTGTCTGAGTAGATTTCAGAGACACTGCGGAATTTGTAAATTAAGAGATTTTACCGAGACTGCTCACATTTTGCCCAATCACATCAGGGGGAAGACAGTGCAGTGTTCGATCAGAGGACGAGAGCCGGGTGCTGTGCTGATCTCAAGTGCTGGGAATGGAGACAGGATTCTCTAAATATAGCTCACCGTGGCCGCCTCATTCCGGGCCGCGGTGCCAGCTGCAGGCTGAGAGGCAGCTCGGCAGCCGTGTGGCTCACAGTGCAGGGCCGTCTCCACTTCTCCAGGGAGAAGAAACGGCCAGAGACAGATGCTCTCAAGGCCTCTCCAGAGAGACAGTACGTTCCCAGCTCTGCGAATCCAGGGCTGCCGGGCGCGATGGTGCACGCTTAGCACCCCAGCATTCAGGAGGCTGAGGCAGGAGGGTTGCTGTGAGTTCAAGGCCAGCCTGGACTACACAGCCAGACCTTGTCTCAGAAAAAGAAAAGCAAAACTAACACACACACATACACACAAAAGATGCACAAAGGTGCTTTGGAGCCGTGTAGCTTCCTCAGGTGGGTGATAATAGGCGTTGGGTGGGGCGGGCTGGAATGAATGACTTCCCAGCTCCCTATGCTGTTTCTACCCCGATCTCATCAGCCCCTGGAGCAGGAAGCCTGCACAGGGTGGGAGTTAGCTCCCCTTCCGCCCTGTATAGGGACCGGGTAGCTCCTGGGGATGACTGTATTTTGCAGTGAGTGGCCATGGCAGCATTTTCTGGGCTTCATGGTTTTCCTGAACCTTGGCCACCTTCAGCAAGGGTGTTACCAGCTGTGGTGGTGCATGCCTGGCATCCCAGCTCTCTGGGAGGCTGAGGCAGGAGGGTGGCGCGGTCAAGCCCAGCCTGGGTGACATAGTGACCTACTAGGATCCTGTCTCAAAATTTTAAAAAGGCTCAGGATGCAGCCCTGGTGTCCGACCCGCCAGTTGGGGGGCAGCAGCCGGGTGCTGCCCTGGCACAGTCTCGTAGCTCCTCATGGCCCCTGCCAACTTTTGCTGTCCTGGCCCCTAGGCCCACGAGCTGGAGCAGCTGCGAGCCACTGGCATCCAGGTGTTAGTTGGGTTCTGCGGCAGTAAGACAGGGCAGGTGGCCAGGCCCCGGCCCTACAGCACGTGGGGGCCAGAGAGGGGAGCCAGAGCTGGACTAAGCCTCAGGGAGCAGACAGACAGACAGGCAGATGGACACACACCTGACACCCGGACAGACCAGCCCACAGTGAGCTCAGTCAAACAAGGGAGCAGAGAATTGTTTCCAGCCGGAAATCCCATTGCTCTGGGAGGCTGAGGCAGGAAGATCTCCGTATGTGTGCCCAGCCTGGTTACTTAGCAATTTGGGAAGAAAATAGAAAAAAATGCCGGGGATGGAGCTCGGTGTGAAGGCCAGGGTTAAACCTCTGGTACTAAAAGAAAAAAAAAAAGACCAAAGGAAAAAGACGAAGGAAGGCCAAAGGGTCTGTGGCTGCCCGAAGGACAGGGTTGTCTACGGAACCTCGGGGACAGCGAGTGGCTAAGCCCCACTGGGCTGTGCTATAGGGTCCAACACTGCAGGGGGAAAGGTAGCCATTTAGCAGTTTGCTGGGACTACCAGTTAAGCAGAACTTCTGCAGAGTTCCTTATGCAGAACTCCTGAGTTTCCTTATCACCAGTTCACAGGATGTTCCCCGGGCATCTTAAGTTTTGTATTACTGAATCTTGCAAACCGAGATTGGTAAACAAACACTGGGATAGGAAACAGGAAGAACTGCAAGGCCTGTCCCAGCAAATGCCTCGGGCCACCTCTTCTGTTTTTACCCCTATGCATTGCTACTTTGTATTGGCTCCATAGTAATAGAGCTGTTGGAAGACAGCTCCGCGGTTGTCCTTCCAGGGTGTTCTCCCTGCTGGAACGCATCCCTGAGTGCCTTGTTTTTTTCTGCAACCCCGGACTACACAGCACGACCCCTCTTGCAAGTTCCTTCTGATCGGGCAGCTTCTGTGCTCCGGGGTGCAGCATTCCCTGCTGTCCCCACTGCCACTGTGGACTCTGACTCAGGCTGCTGCGGCATCAGAGAGACTTGTATTAAAACCTGCACCTGCTGGGCGTGGTGGCTCATGCCTGTAATCCCAGTGCAGTCAGGAGGATTGCTACATAGTGAGCTCAGGGCTAGCCTGAACTACAAAGCCAGACCCTGTCTCAAAAAAACTAAAAAAAAACAAAAAATCTAAACAAGCGGGCATGTTGGCGCACATGTGTGATCCCCGCTGTCAGGAGGAGGTAGAGGCAGGAGGGTCCTCAAGTTTGAGGCCAGCCTGGGCTCCACAGTGAGTTCATACTCAGCCTAGACTCCCTACTGAGTCTCTCTAAACAAAACGAGAAAGGGTTGAGGGCTCGGGCTGCTACTGGCCACACACAGGAGAAGGAAGACGCATCCTTACCTCGGTTCATCTGCCTCTGTGGGCGGTGCATTGTGGTCTCGGCTTGGCTTCTCTGAACCAGGTCCTGGTGACCAGCAGCCCCTGGCCAGTGCGTGACTCAGGACAGCCGATCGCAAGTCCCCATCTGCATGGCCGCTGGCTACTGCCTGCGGGAGGCTGCTCCCTTGGGTGCACGGAGCCAAGTCCTGAGGCCTTGGAGGACAGGTGGGAAGAGGCAGAGAGCAGAGGGGATAGAGTTGGCCCGAGGGGCGGATGGACACACACACACTACCTGCGGAGGTCCAAAGGGGTTAGTCAGCTTCCTCTGACCCAGAAGCACTGGAAGGAGCCCGGACCCTCCGGAAGCCGGGAACTCTCGGGAATCCTCCTGCCTCAGCTTCCCGAGTGCTGGGATCAGATTTGCCCCACTGCGCCCGGGGCAGGGTCTCTGCTGAGCTGTGAGAGATGTCAGCTTGGAGCTTTGCCCAGCAGAAGACGGCTGATGCTTGAGCCCTGAAGCAGACAGCACAGTGAAAAGCCCAGAGCCGTACAGTTGGTGTAGTGCTGAACCTCCACCCTTACCTGGCTCCCCAAACAGACACACTGAGCCACTTCCTCCATGCTGTCGCGCGGGGGTGGGGGTGGGGATTATTGCTGCAGACACCGGCTGACGGAGTCGGAAGGAAGGTTTGTGACTATGAACCCAAGATGCAGACACCCCTCCAGCCCCACTGACAACGCTCCTCCTGCCAAGTGAGGTGATCCTCGAACTCAGGAGGAGGCTGAAGCAGGAGGATCACTTGAGTTCACAGCCAGCCTGAGCTACATAGTGGATTTAAGGCAGCCTGAACTATAAAGCCAGACCCCGTCTCAAAAAAACAATAAAATCAATGAATGAAAAATAAAACTCACCAGCTAGAATGCCCCAGCTTCACAAAAAGGCCCCCAGAACCATACTTTCCCTCCTTCCCCAGGGGGAAAGGGGACTGAACCTGGGGCCTTTGCTCAGGCCTGGCACCTTCAGCTCTGGTTTCATTTTGAAACAGGGTCTCACTAAGTTGCTGCAGGCTAAATTGCCTGGCTAAACTCAAACTTGTCATCCTCCCGACTCAGCCTCCCAGTGCTGGGCCTGCTATGTCCCACCCCACAGACAGAGCTCAGCCCGAGGCCACAGCGGCTTTGCACAGACCTCTATTGGGAGAGAGAAGTCACAGCTCTTGAAAGAAAGGATCTCAAAGCAATCTGAAAATCCTTATCTAAATTTCAGGAATTCCAGAGGCCTTGTTCACACAAATTACATGAGAAAATTACAGAGGTGCTCCAAGCACCTAACATAATGCATGGAAAGAATCTAAGACTATAAAATTTAATCAGAGTAGATGAAAAAAAAAAATCACAGGCTTTTCCCATCCCCTGGGAAAAAACTAAAAAAGTAGAAAGGGAAAACACATAAAGAGCCAGTATTTAAAATTAGAAAGGCCAGGTATGGTGGTGCACACCTGTGATCCTAGCAGTCGGGAGGCTGAGGCAGGAGGATTGTTGTCAGTTTGAGCCAGCCCAGGCTACACAGCAACACCCTATCTCAAAAAAACCTAAATAAATAAGTAAATAGATACAAAATAAAATTAGAAGGGCCAGGTGTAGAGGTGCACACCTGTGACCCAGCACTGGGGGAGCCTGTGGCAGGAGAGTCACAAGTTCAAACCTAACCTAGATAATGTAGGGACTTAGCAAGGCCCTACTTGAAAATAAAAAATACAGGGCCGGGGAGTTAGCTCAGTGGTTCCAGCGCCTGTTTTGCAAGTGCAAGGACCCAGGTTTGATCCCCGGTAACCACATACAATACTAGGTGTGGAGACTCATGCCCAGCAGCAACCAGTACCACACACCACAGTGCTGGGCGTGGTGGCTCATGCCTGTAATCCCAGCACTCGGGAGGCAGAGGCAGGAGGATTGCTGTGATGTGAGTTTGAGGCTGAGCTCAGGGCCAGCCTGAACCACAAAGCGAGACCTTGTCTAAAAAAAAAAAAAAAAAAAAAGAAAGAAAAGAAAAGAAAAAATACAAACAGTGCTGGGGATATAGTTTCATGGGAAGGTCTTGGGCTCAATTCACGGTACTGTAAACTGAATAAATAAAAGTAACATAAAATCCAGAGGAAAAATATTTTCCAAATATAGGTGGTTAAGCCCCACCAAATTGTTGCTCAAATGTCAACTGAGAAAAAAATTTCCAGTTTGAAAGATCTCAAAAATGCATCCTGTCATAAATCTCTCATCAGGACGACTACAGAGCAGGCCGCAGGAGGGCCAGGGGAGCGGAAGAGGAGGCAGGTGGGGGCTGGCTCGGCATTCAAGGCCCGGAGTCTGTTCTCAGCCAGGGGAAGAAGGAAAAGACACCGGGAGGAGGAAGGAGGAAGGGGAAGAGGAGAAGGAGAAGACAACATTTGATAAAACCTACGAAACACTGGACATGGTGATATGGGCCTGCAATCCCAGCACTCGGGAGGCTGAGGCCGGAGGAGCAGGTTGAGGCCAGCCTGGGCTACGCAGTGAGACCTTGTCTGAAGAAGCCAATAATAATGATAATAATGGAGCATAAATAGGTGCAGAGCACAGGAGAGGCGGACCGGACCAGACAGCAGCACAGCGGCCCCTCTCCGGGCGGACGGCTGGCTGGGGTGAGGTCCGCTCAGACCTGAGCCCAGGCAGTGGGCAGTGAAGGCAGCCCGGGGGCCTGGGAGCCCGAACCGTGGGGAGGCCAAGGCTGAGGCGGGTGCATTCGAGGTCCTTCAAGGACCAAGAGGACTTTGCATCACCCGGGCAGAAGCCAGAGGGCAGGGCTCAGACCCGGACCCGGGCACTGACCCTGGCCTGGCTGGGATTCGAGGCAAAAGCCACCCGGCTGTGTCACAGACATGCTTGAGTGTTTCCTGTCAGGAAGACTCTGCTGGCTGGAGAGGAAACTTTTGTTTTGTTTGCAGGAAGTCTCACTGTGTAAACCAGCATGGCCTTGGACGCTGAGATCCTCCTGCCTCAGCCTCCTGAGTGTCAGGATCCCAGGTGTGCGTCACCAAACCCTGCTTAGCGCTGAGACTTCTGCCCAGTCTGAGAAGTGGATTGGCTGGGATTAGCAGGCGTATAGGGGGATTTAGTGAGAGCCTCTGTCTCTTTTTGTTGTTGCCCAGAATGCCTCAGCTGTGCAAAGGATCAGCTATCGCCTTTATCTGGTCTGTATTCCTTGGGGCTGTGAGGATGTGCTGTGTCACAATATAATAGAAAGAACCACAGGTCAAGAAGGCAACTAGGTGTGCTGGTGCATTGCCTGTAGTCTCAGCACTTTGGAGGCTGAGGTAGGAGGATCACCAAGAATTCAAGGCCAGTCTGAATTACTTAGCGAGACCCTTGTTTTGAAAAAAAAAAATTTTTTTTTTGAGATAGGATCTAGCTTTGTAGTTCAGGCTAGCCTCAAACGCACAGCAATCTTCCTGCCTCAGCCTCCCGAGTGCTGGGATTATAGACACGAGCCTCCACGCCTGGTCCATTTCAAAATTTTTAAAAAAGTGTTTGGAGCACGGAAGTATGTGAGAGCCCTGGGTTCAGTCAAAGAGCAAAAACAAATTCTCACCCTTCACCACCCTGGACCGGCCTCCCCCAGTGCCAGAGTCTCCAAGCCCAGTGCCCTCAGAGGGAACCTCAGGCGAGGAGGGTGCTGGGCTCAGAGACTGCCAGGAGGTGTCCCAGGCCCCGAGCTGCTGGGGGGTGGGGAGCAGGCCTGTGAGCCTGGGGGTGGGGTGCTGTGTCTCAGATCGAGAGGACCCTTGTGCACAGCGGCGATGCTCAGGGACCAGGATGCATTGAACCCTGAGGTCACAGCTTGGCGTGTCCACGAGATAAACTGAAGCCATGGGGTGTCGATTCTGAACAACTCCCTGCCCGCTGAGCCTCCCTCCCGCTTCTTCGTCTGCCCTCCTGCTCAGTGAGCAATCGAAACAGGACAGTAGCTTGGACAGAAAACTTTTTTGTCTGTTAGTTTTTGGAGACAGTTTGGCTGTGTAGTTCAGGCTGGCCTTGAACCCAGGCTTGGCTGTGTACCCAGACTGGCCTCCAATTCTTGGAGATCTTCCTGCCTCAGCCTCCCAAGTGCCAGATGATAGGTGAGTGCCACTACCTCTGGCCCTAGCACCTCCGTTCTCAAATTCAGGGGCTTTGCATGTGTCAGGAATTCTGGACAGGGCCTGGGTAAGCGTGGTTTCTCCTGCAAGCTGCAATTCACTGAAGAAAGGGCTGCTCCCAGCCCTGACCCCAGCGCTGCCCTGGGTCCAGGACGTTTCTCACCCAGGCAGAGCCCTCTGAGGTTGGGTTCTGGAGGGAGGTCCTGCCACCCTCATGGGGAGGGTGCTGAGTCGAATGTGGCTCTGCTGCCTTGGCTGTGCTTGTTCAAAATCCAGCCCAGGATTACAGTTGCTCCCAGCCTGTGAGCTTTCTCAGAAGCACTTTCTGCCTGGCTTCCCAGCCCCGGGGAAGCTGAGGCAGGAGGATGTTTGAGTTCAAGTCCAGCCTAAGCTACACAGCAAGACTTAAAAATTCCACCCCACACCACCAGACAGGTCCAGAGATGTAGCTTGGTGCAAAGGTCCTAAATTCAAGCCCATGCACAAAGGATCGGAACTTATTGTATTTTATAAATAGGCCCAAGCCCTTTTCTGCTCAAAACAATCCTTCATCTGTTTCCCAGCATACAAGATGTGCATTTAGGCCATTCGAGGCTGTGACCCCAGCACTCTGGAGGCTGAGGCAGGAGGATCACTTTGAAGCCAAACTGGGCTAGATAGTGGAGACTCAGTCTCAAAACCAAACTTTACTCTTCTCACGGGCCCGGTTCGCAACCCAACACCCAGACTGAAGGAGAAATCCAGGAACACTTCAGCCTTGGAGCAACTGGGTGTGGACCCCACACCGCAGAGGACTCTGGGCCAGCAGCACGGCTCTCAGCCCCGACCGCGTGTGGGCCGGAAGTCCCTGCGGCGCTGCCTGGACTCAACGTCAGGAGGTGCGCGGAGAAAACATCGCTCTTCCAAGCCCTGCAGCGAGACGGAGCTCCCGCCACCGCCGCTGGTGAATCACCGGGACCAGGAAAAGGCTGCTGATAGGCATCACAGAAGCGCGGCTCACATATTTGAGGCCTGGAATCCGCCTCTTTATGCCTCGGTCTGAGGCTCTCCACGAGGTTAACTAGGACTCAAACATGGGTGGGGCTATAACTTCCAGACGTTTTGCACCCAGCCGGCCGAGGATCTAAACCGCGCTTCCGACCCAGCACAGTTGTCGTCTAGGGCGTCGACCGAAGGCTGTGACAAAACGCAAAGCATCCCACAAGCAGACCTCCCCGTGAGGCGGGCCTCCCAGCCACAGCCCGAGGGGCGTTTTCTCCTCTAGCTTCTTCCTCTTCTCAGAACTGGGGATTGAACCCAGGGTCTTTGCCCTGAGCTCCATACCCGGCCCTTCTATTCTGAGACAGGGTCTTAGCTAATTTGTGAAGGGTGGACTGGAACTTGCGATCCTCCGACCTCAGCCTCCCAAGTGCTGGAAAGAAGAGCGTGCCCCACCACCCCCGGCTGTGCTCCGGAGATTCTTTGGACAACTGAAAATCCCTTGGCTCAGAAAATAAACACAGGCACCCGAAAAGGTAAGGGAGAGACTAGGGCTGGGGGCCGACTCAGTTTCCTCCTGTGGAACTAGGAGTCTGCAGCCTCACAGGGTCCTAGGAACTTCGGTTCCCGCAGCAGCTCTCGCTGCGGAGGCCGCACCTCGTTGTAACTGGTAGGTGGTGCACGCCTGTAATTCCATCGCTTGGGAGGCGGAGGCAGTGGGACCAACCTGAGCTATGCAGTGAGTCCAGCACCAGTCTGAATTGCAATGTGAGACTGTCTCAAAAACGGAGGAAAAAAAAAAAAAGGGCTGAGGACGCCACTCAGTGTGAGGCCCTGGTTGCATCCCGAGTACTACTCCCAGACACAGAGCCCGACTCCCTGTGTTTTAAGATTAAATGGCATGTACAACTACGTATCAATTCAGGAATCAGCTTTGATCAGGTGTAGGAGATTCCCACCACTAGAAACCTGAGAGAAACAAACACTTTTGTAAGCCGGGTCTTCGCGGGTTTGAACGCCAGCTGCGCCACTCAGCAGCCATAGGCTTGGGCGAAGGTTTCCCGGTGAAGATGGGCCGGCGTGGCGACTCCTCCGGCCCGGCCCGCGGCCTGGGTCTGCGCACGCCGCAGTCCGGAAGACCGGGCCGGGATGTGGTGAGGGGAGCCTGGGGACGTTCACGACCTGCAACAGCATTTCGCCCTGGGCCCCAAGTTCCTGCTGGTGTCAGGTGCGGGGCCCACCCGGGAGCCTCGAAGTCTGCGCTGCCCAAGCAGCACCCCGGGCCTCACTGCGGCCCCGGGCACCTCCGGCGGGCGGCGTGTTTCTGCCCAAAGCAAGCCGGCGAGGCGGGCACCGCCAGGGAGCCGCGCCCGGGACTGCAGGGCAGGCTGGCGCAGTCGGGCCAGGCCACCCACTCCGTCAGGGACAAACACGCAGCTTTGTCTCCAAGACAGAACCTTTCAGAGCCGTGCCGGGCAGGGGCTTCCTCTGCCAGGCGCTGCGCGACCTCGGCAACAAGAAAAGTAACTGCGCCAGGGCGCTGGGCTCACCAGCGGGCCATCACCGGTGAGCGTGCGGTAGGAGGCGGGGCCCGGTAGGAGGCGGGGTCCGAGAGGAGGCGGGGCCTGGGTGGAGGGAGTGGGGACTGGCAGGAGGCGGGGCCTGGGTGGAGGTGGGGTCCGGCCGGAGGTGGGGACTGGGTGGAGGCGGGACCTGGCCGGAGGTGGGGCCCGGGTGAGAAAGGAATGAAGCGTTCTGGCTCAGGCTCCGCCCTTCTCTGTTTTCCGCCGCCGTGCTGTGAGCTGCTCTGCTCCCCCTGGTCCCCACCATCCTGTTCCTGCCCCGGAACAGCCGACCTGGACACCCTATGCCCCACAGCCCTTTCCTTCACACGGAAGGAGGAAGGCTGCCTCCGGTGTGGAGGAAATGCCGGCGTGCAGAGGGGATGCTTCGGCCGAGTCCTCCACAGCTGTCTGCGGACGGCCTGAATGAACGAACCGAGCACACATTAGAGAGGACTCGTAGGGGACCCCGCTGCCTCTGGGCCCGAAGCGGCAGCTGTCACCACGGGAGCGGCAGCTCAGCACTCCGAGCATTGCTGCAGCAAAGAGGAACCTGCCCAGGGCCTGGGGTTTAGCTCAGTGGTTCTGCGTCTGCCTGACAAGCGCAAGGTCCTGAGTTCCGTCCTCGGAACCACACACCACAGTGCCGGGCCTGGTGGCTCACGCCTGTAATCCCAGCACTCAGGAGGCAGAGGCAGGATTGCTGTGATGTGAGTTTGAGGCTGAGCTCAGGGCCAGCCTGAACCACAAAGCGAGACCCTGTCTCAAAACATTGAAAAAAAGAAAAGAAAGAAAGAAAAGAAACCTTCCTAGCGCTAGGCAGAGTGTGCCGGTCTCGAACCCCAGCATTCTGAGAGGCTGAGGCAGGAGAATCGCAAGTTCCAGACCAGCCTGGAAAGTTTAGTGACTTAGGGAGACCCTTCGTCAAAAGAAAAGGCAGATGGGGATGCAGCTCAGCGCCAAGGCCCCGGTTCAATCCCGGCATTGAAAAAAAAAAAAAAGAAGAAAGAAAATAGCCATCTTCCTGTGTACAGTGTTCCCCACACTGAAACAATTTGTTCGCATTTGCAAGTCTGCATTTCGCTGTTTTCACTTCTAATTGGTTTTCTCCTTTGTGGTGGCAATGCCATCTGTGCCTCTGACAGGTTTTTGGATTTAATGCTGTTAGCCAGGAAATGTGAGCTGCCCAGGCGCAGAGCAAGGAGACCCGGCAGCCTGGCGCTGTGGCCCTGCCAGGGACTCCTGAGGAGCCCCATGGAGTTCTGGAACCCCAGAACCACAGGCCTGGAAGGAGGCCCCGTGTTTCACTGGTGCCCTGTATGTGGGCGAGAACGCAGAGGCTGATGGGAGGACATTCACCTGACACGGTATAGAAATGATAGTGTTGGGAGGCTGAGGCAGGAGTGTCATGGGTTTGAGTGCCACTTGGCAAGTTAGAGAGACTGTCTCAAAAATAAAAAGTTGGGATATGAATACCTTGGCTCATCCTCAATACTGGAAAAACAATAAAAACAGTACTGTGTCACTGTGCTTAATTTTGGATGCAAGCTTGCTGTAGTGACGTCTTGGACCATGTAGGATGAAAGCAGGGAGGGGCTCATTCCTGTAAAGCAGGAAACTGAGGCAGCAATGTCGAACGGCCAGGCTAAGCTTCTTCAACAAAGGAGACACAGTTCCGGGCTTCAAGAATGCAGGTCCAAGCCGCTATGCTCTTGTGCTTTTGTCATTTTACATTTTGAGACGGGGTCTCACTATGTCCTTAAATTGCCCAGGCTGGGCTTGAACTTGCAATCCTCCTGCCTTGTTGCATTTTGAGACAAGGTCTTACTGAATATGTAGATTGACTGGGTTTGGGTTTGAGTTTGAGAGCCTCCTGGCTCAGCCTCCCAGAAGGCCAGACATCCAGCACACAGATCGTCCCCGTGCCCAGCTGTTTTCCTTGCTTTTTGATTTTATCAAGTAAATAACTCAGAACCCGTTTCTCTCTCTGGTCTTTGCTTGTTTTTGTTTGGGTTGAGCTGTCCTCACATCAGTTGACTTCATCCAGTCCTCAGAGTGTTTGTGAAAATGTTTAGTCAGCTGGCCTGGGACCACACCTCGAATCCCAGCACTTGGAGGCTGAGGCAGGGTGATAGTGAGACCTGGTTTTGAAAATTAAACAGTAAATAAAAGTTGTTGAGCCCGGTGGTGGTTGTCTGTCTGTCATTCAACACTTGGGAGACTGAGGCAGAAGGACTGCTTTGAGTACAGATTCTGGGGTCCACCCGAGGTACTGCAAGGGAAAAAAAAAATTGGTGTGATCCAAGTGGCCCAGCCCTTCCTGCAAGGTGAGATCCAAGGACTTGGTCCCGGCACAGGGAAGGAAGGAGCCTGAGCGCCATCCTGTCCCCAGAAGGGCACAGGCAGCAGACAGACTAGGACAGGAGGGGACAGACAGAGGACACCTGCCGATGTCATCCCTCCCCTCAACGATTTCCGGGGAGGACAGGACAGGGATGTGTTTGTGGAGGAGGCCCAGGGCAGACAACAGAGTCCAGGAAGGCAGTTCCCTGCCCTGCCCGGGAGGAGGAGGGCGAGGCAGGAATGTGGGAGACCTGGGCTTCCTTCCCCAGCCACTTAGCAGTTCCCAAGCCCTAGCACAAGCAGCACTGTGGAGGCTGAGGCAGGAGGATCTCTGCAAGTTCAAGGCCACCATGAGCTGCAGAGGGAGACTCTCTTACAAACAGAAATAACAATAACAGTAACAACCATTAATAATGGCACCATTGTCACCTTCAAGACACCTTCCCCTCAGCTCAGGTGTCAAAGTCCTTCCTTTGGGCACAGCCCAAGCTCTGCTCTGAACAGCCAGGGGTGGCTGGACTGCCACTCTTTTGGGGGTGGGGTACTGAGCATTGAACCCAGGGCTGACCAACCCTTTTGATTTTACATTTTGTGACGGGGTCTCCTACATTGTTCAGGCCAGACTGAATTTAGGACTCTCCCGCCTCTGCCTCCGGCTTTGGTTGCAACTGGGGAGGAGCTACCCCCATGGCTCTCTCCTGCCTCAGCCTCTCAGGGCCTTACTGGGCTGATGTGGTTTACGGGGGGCTCCACCCGGCACAGGACCCGGGTGACCTGACCCCGGCCCCTGCCTTTTACTTCCCTATATGATTAACACTAAGGGAAACAGTCATTGAAAACACCACAAAAATGAGTGAAATTCCCTGGACATTCCACCCCTCAGAGCAGTGGGTGCGGCAGGATGGGGTGGGGTGTGTGTGTGTAATTCCGACATTTATGAGGCTGAGTCAGGAGGGTCTTCACTTCCTGGACAGCCTCGGCTCCCTAGAGAATTGCTAGCTGCCTAGAGTACACTGTCAGACCTTATCTCAGTGTAAAGCATAAAATAAATGTTAAAACTCTGCCACTTAAAAATCATCAGGTAGAAAGTCCTTCCTTCCCAGGCTGACTGCATCTAGAGTGACCACTTGTGTCGTTCTGGGCCGGGCGTGTCCCCGGTTGAGCCAGGAGATCTCGACACTCGCGTGTCCAGAACGCCCCGGCGCTGACCTCACCTTGCTAGTGTCCTCCCCTACAGTGTGCACAGCCACATCTACACACGCAGCACCCTGGTCTTTCGTGGCTGTGCATTATTTCAGAGCTCAAATCACTACACAAGTTCCTGGACTTACAACAGGACCGAGCAGCAACAAATCCCGGCCCCTGCAAATGATCAGAGTTGAGCCGGGTGTGGTGGTGCACGCCTGTGGCCTGCGGCTCTAGGGCTTGGTAGGCTGCAGCAGGGGGGTCAAGGCCAGTTGGGGGTCCATAGCGAGACTGCCTCAAAGAACCAAAAAGAAAATATCTGCATTTATACAGAAGACACAGATTGAAGATGCACCCAGCCGCTGGTGTGGTGGTTGCATGCCTGTAATTCGAGGCCCCTGAGAGGCTGAGGCAGGAGGACTATGTTCCAGCCCAGCCTGGGGAGGTTAGGGAGCCCCTAACCCAAGTCCACCCCAAACCCAGACCCCAGCGGGACCCTTCGGTTTCTAAGCAGCTCTGCTCTGTGGATTCCCAAGGGAACACACAATTAAGTCTGGCTTTCCTCCGCTTTGCTTTTCTTTTGCCTCCTCTCCAGCTGGACTTTGTCAGGCTAAATTTTCAATCCGGGCTTAATTTTAGGTTTTGTTTTTTTGTTTTGTTTTGTTTTGCAGCTGGGTAGGACAGGGAGCCAGTTTTATTTATTTTTGCAGATGAGGAGTCAATTGACTCCAGTGCTTTTTAATTTATTGTTATTTCTTACTGTTTTGTGGCTTTTGAGACAGGGTCTCTGGGAGGCTGAGGCAGGAGTACTGCAAGTGAGTGTGTAACCTGGGTAACTTAGTGAGATTCTGTCTCAAATTAAAAATATACTTCGTCTGGCATTTTTTTTTTTCTTGAGACTGGATCTCAACAGGTAATCCAGATCGGCCTTGAGCTCACGGTGGAGCGCAGACTGGACTACACCGAAATCCTCCTGCCTCAGCCTCCTAAGTGCTGGGATTGTAAAATAATCCCAGTAATAGGTGTGCACTATCATGCCTGCTTTAAAATTAAAAATGAATTGAAAAGGCTGGGGAATGTGGATTTATGGGAAAGTGCTGAACTATATGTAGTTTGTGGTGGGTATGAAACTTGTAGGAGAAGCTTCGTTTGGAGGATCGGAAGTGGTTTCTGATTTGAGTGCAGAGAGGCTGGCTTGGGCTGTTTTCTTTCTCACAGTTGAGGGGGAACCAGGGCTTCTGATGCTTCCCCAGCTACACACTGTGATTGTTAAATTGTGAGTCAAGACCTCCCTAGTTGCTGCATTTGAATGCACAATCCTGCCTCGGCCTTGCTAAATTCTGAGACTAGAACCAGGCCTGGCTTCTTACTGTTTTTGTTTTGAGTTAAAGCAGGAATTTGTAGACTAAACCATTTTCTTCCCACCCATCCTCCTTAGTTATAAACTAAAGGCCATCACTAATCTGGCGGGTGGTCAGCCTGTCGGTCGGTGGGAGGCGGGATTTCCTCCTGAGTTCTGATTCCACTGAGGTTCCAGACGGGGAACAGAACCTGGGCTTTGAAGCCTGCCTCAGATTATTCCATCAGTCTCTGGGAGGCTGAGACAGTCAGACCTCCACTTCCAGCTTGGCCTGGGAAATTCAGCCAGCAGGCGACTCTGTCCCTATAAAAAATAATTTTTTTTTTAAGGATTGGCTGGGAATAGGGTTCACTGCGATGGACTCTGGGTTCTATTCCCAATACTGGAAAAAATAAAGAGTTAAAAGGTGTCCACGCAACCAGAGTGTCTCAAGATTAATAAGACCTTCCCAGATTTCTTCCAACCAGGCCCAGAGGCAGTTAGGCAACTGCTTCATGGCCTTTATCTTCCCACCTGCACTCAAAGGCACCAATAAATAGTTATGTGCTTATCGGTCTGTGATCTTCAGATTCAGGCTCTACAAGAAGGGATTCAGGAGGAGCAGAGATGACCGATTATGAGCCCCTCCTTTCTCCGCTGTCCTTCATCCCCACCAAAGACAAGTGTCTACAAGGGCACGGGATAGGAAGACAGGGGGGTTTTGCTTAATAGTACAGGGGATTGAACTCAGCTCCACCAAACTACATCCCCAGTCCTCTATGTATTTTGGAGACAGGGTCTCACTTTGCAGTTCAGGCTGGGCCTGATCTGACTATGTAGCCCAGGCCAGCCTAGAACTCTCAGCAGTCCTCCTGCCTCTGCCTCTCAAGTGTTGATTACAGGTGTGAATCACCACGCCCGGCATTGTGTTGTGTGGCACCAGAGATCGAGCTCAGGACCTTGTACTTGCCAGGCAGATACCGGAACCACAGTGTTAAATCCTCAATCCAAAGTTTTCCCTTGTTTTTTTTTTTGAGACAGGGTCTTGCTTTGTGGTTTAGGCTGGCCCTGAGCTCAGCCTCAAACTCACATCACAGCAATCCTCCTGCCTCTGCCTCCCGAGTGCTGGGATTACAGGTGTGAGCCACCACGCCTGGCACTGTGGTATGTGGTACTGGTTGCTGCTGGGTGTGAGTCTCCACGCCCAGTATTGTTATGTGGTTACCTGGGATTGAACCCCGGTCCTTGCACTTGCAAGACAGGCGCCGGAACCACTGAGCTAACTCCCGGCCCTCCTTGATAATTTTTAAAACATTTATTTTGGTCGCCACCACCACTAGGTCTCTAGCCCTTCAACTTAGTGATGTGCCTCTCCTGGATCGCTGCCTACAACCACCACGCCTATCCTTAAGTTTTACTGTCAGACAGGCTCTCCGAAAGTCTAAGTGACTAAGCCTGAGGCCAAAGGATTGCCAAGAGTTTTAAGGCCAGCCTGAACTACAGAGAGAAAGATACCTTGTCTCAAAAAAGCGCAAATGAATACAGACTAATTACCCAGGTCAGGCTGGAATCTGTCATTCTCCTGCCTCAGCATCCCTGGGTACAGGGGTTAAAAATGTGCGCAGCCACACCCGCTCACGGTTTCCTCCCACCCTCCAGCTCTCCGAGTTTATTTTCTATCCCTGCCCTTGCTGATAAATAGAAACCGCCTCAGCCTCAGGCTGAAGCATGGAGCCTTCCGACGCCAGCAACTCATGGTGAGGGGCGCGGGCAGCGGGGCCGGGGGAGTGGGCCTGGCACTTCCGCACCCTGCAGCCAGGGTCCTCCAGAGCCGGGCAGGTCCCCAGCACTGTGGGAGGCCCCACCCCTCTGGGTAGGTATTCCCTGGATGGGACTCCAGGCCTGGGTCTGGGGGCTCGGCAGAACTTGTCTTTTTTGGTCTTGGTGCTGAGGATTGCACCCAGGGTCTTCAACTGAGCTACATCCCAACCTTTTAAAATTTAATTTTATATGAGATTGGTCTCATTAAGTCGTCCAGGGTGAGCTCGAATTTTAGATTCTCTTGCCTCAGCCTCTAAGAGAGCTGGAGGACAGACAATAGTCTCTGAAGCAAAAATCTTCATTTCACCTTAGTGTGAAAGCCAAGAAAATCTGACGGAAGTGAGGGTCTGATAGGGGGGAAGGAAGGATGTAAAGGGGAGTCTGTGGATGCAGGGTGTTAATTTCCCCCGGAAGACTGCCCCCTCCGGTGACTGAAATAACAATCGTAATAATAGCTGTCACTTATCCAGATGGTGGGCTGGGCACTGTTACAAGGATTTCCAGGACACCTCTGAATAGCCTTTACGATCCTCCTTGCCATCGGGGAAACTGAGGCATGAGGCTTTGCTTTAGTCCTGCCTCCAACAACTCGGAGTCCAGCAGTCCAGATGGAGGCGGCGCGCGGGCTGCCCTGCCGGGCCCCAGATCTCTGAGCTGCGCCCGGGAGCCGGACAGCCCCGGGGAGTAACGTCTGCTCCCTGAGGCGAGGCGGGCTGTGCGCCGGGGGAGCAGCGGGCCGAGGCAAGGTGGTGGCCCCGCTCAAGCTCCGCTTTCTGCTCAGTCTCCGCGAGGTGTCGCCTTCGGCCGAAGAAACCCGCGGCCGGCGCCACCCGTGTCGCCCGCGTGTATTCATTCTCAAACACGGGGGCGCCCTCTCTTTGCTCGCAAGCCCGGACCCCCGCCTGGGGTCTCTGCTCCCGATGGCGCCTCCTCCGCATCCCTTCCACCCAAGGGGCGTCTTCCCTCAGTACCCGCCCACCCCCGAGGGGAGCCTCGCTCAACGCCGGGCGGACAGTCACCGTCCCCCCCAGCAAGATGCCTCAGTATTTTATTTTTGCACCGCCCAGCGGTCGCCAGGTTCAGGGGAGCTGCCGCGTGCACCGCTTGGAGCGCAACTGGTTCGCTCCGCGCACCGGCTGCAAACCTGGGGCTCCCAAAGGGCGGGAGGAGCTCCCCTGGCCTCGCCAGTTCTGCAGCCTTTAAGAAGAAAAGCAAGTGGCTTTTGGCGCGAAAGCCTTGGCGCCTCCCCTGATTTTTATGGAAATCAAGAGGGCGGGGTGGAGCTGCTCGCCGATGCCTCGCCCCCTCCCCCCTGGCCTGCGCCACAGCCCCCTTCTCTCCCCGCCCCCCGGGTGTGTCAGATTTTTCAGTTAATAATATCCCCCGAGCTTCAAAGCGCAGTCAGTGACAGTCATCTGTCTGTGCTGGGGGCTTCGGGACCGAGTCGGAGCCGAGCGGGCGCAGGGCGCGCGCAGCGTGGCGCAGCGCAGGGACCACGGCCCCCGAGACCCAGCTCCGCCGGGGAGGTAAGGAGAGGGGCGCGTGCTGCTCGCGCCGAAACCCGCTCGGGCTCCGGAGAAGCCAGCTCAGCTCCGCGGATATTTGGAGGAACAGACCCGCCCTAGTCCTTCCCCAGCCTCGCCGGGGAGGAGCTGCAGCTCCAGCGGAAAGCAGTGCGCCCTGCGCCGGGAAGGGTCCAGGTTGGAGCCCGCAGGGACCCCGGCGTCCCCATCCGAGCTGGAGGCTCAGGCCCAAAGGATGGCCCCGAGAAAGGGAAAGAGGAGGGGCCAGGCGAGGCTGCGCAATCTGGGTCACGGCTTGCTGGAGTCGCGGCTGTCCCCTCGCCGTTCCCAGGTCGGGGCTGCGCCTGGCTTGCGCGCTCCGGGGAAGGAGATCGTCGCTGGGGGTCTGGGAGAAAATGGGGTGGGGTTGGAGAGATCCAAAATAAGCCGCTGGTAGGATTACTCGTGCTGTGAGTGGTTGCCGGCGGGCGCTTGCATACCTTGGAGGTGTATTGGGTGTGAGGGGTTTGGGGGCGTCCGTGGAGCCTCTGCCTTTGCAAAGTTTGCTACCCCCCCTCCCCCGCCAGCGTGTGCACTTAGGAGGTTGCATTTTTACCGAGGGACTGTTGGAGGGGCAGGCTGAGAATCCCTCCTCGCTCCTTAGCCGACCAGGGGTTCGCACCTATGGGGCGGCGGTCCTGCCCCAACGCAAGCGGGGGAGCTCGGAGCTCGGTTCTGCAGCGCCAGCAGCCCCCTCCCCCGACTGGCCTTGTGAATGGAACTGCAGTTTGCAAAGTTGCAAGGCCACCCCATCCCCCGGCTCCGCTCGCCCCTCCCGCCCCGGTGTAGACAGCTTGTACACAAAAGGCGAGCGAGCGCGGGGCAGCACTTCCGGCACCTCTGGGAGCCCGGGGCGCGCAGAGGGGTGCTCGGGCTCGCCCCGGCCCACCGCGCCGTGCCTGTCGCCTGCAGGTCGGGGAATCGACGGAGTCCGCGGGTGCAGTGGGCGCCGCCGCGCCGCCGCTGACCGCCTCCTTCCGGAGCGACATGCCTGGCATGATCCGCAAGAACCCCGACCTCGAGTTCGACTCGCTGCAGCCCTGCTTCTTCCCGGACGAGGATGACTTCTACTTCGGCGGCCCCGACTCCACGCCGCCGGGCGAGGACATCTGGAAGAAGTTCCAGCTGCTGCCCACGCCGCCGCTGTCGCCGAGTCGCGCTTTCCCGGAGCCCGCGGACTGGGCCACCGAGATGTTGCTGTGCGGGCCCGGCCTGTGGGGCGACCCGGCCGAGGAGGAGGCGTTCGGCCTGGGGGAGCTGAGCCGCCTCACCCCGAACCCCGTCATCCTGCAGGATTGCATGTGGAGCGGCTTCTCCGCGTGCGAGAAGCTGGAGCGCGCCGTGAACGGGAAGCTGCTGCTCGGCCGCGCCGCCCCCACCCCCGCGCCCGCCGAACCGGGACCCCCGGGAGCGCGCCCCGCCGGCGCCTCCGACTGCGTGGACCCAGCCGTGGTGTTCCCGTTCCAGGCGACACCCACCGAGCCTGCGCCTGCCGCCCCGGCTGCGGTCCCCGCCCCAGACGAAGCCCCGGTGGTCGCCGGGGTGCCCGCACTCGCCGCAGCCCCGGGGGCCGCTTCTCCGCACTCTGGAGCCCGCACGGACCCCACGGCGGCGCCGAGCACCTCGGGCGAGGATACCCTGAGCGACTCGGGTAAGCCTGGCCCGTCCCTGCGCGGCTCTCCAGGTCTTTGTTGGCTCCGGTCGCGGTGGCGCCGGTGGCCCAGAGGTCCCCGTGTCGCACGTCTCAATTCCAGCGTTAGGGACCACGCTGCGGACCTCAGCTTGTCGCCCACTCTGGGCGCGGGCCTGTGTGTGCCTGTGTAAACAGGGCTCTGGTACAAGTTGGAGAATGGGGGTGGCGTCCCCCCAAACCTCAGGGCGGTGTAGCTCCTGTGCAGGGCGCAGGAAGTTGGGGAGACAGCACAGATTGCGGCTGCCGGTTCCTCCCTTTGCGAGCGTGGGCGCGCCCCTCCCCCGCCCTCCGTGGGTGGTGGGCTGTTTACTCGGCGCCGGAGCCGGAGCCGGGCCAGCGGCGGGCGGGGTCTGCAGGCCGGGCGCTGCCCCTCCCGGGCTGCGCCTCTCCCTCGCCCCCCTCAAAGTCCCGGTCCTCAGCCGGCTGCCGCTGCGCCAGGGGCAGTGTGCGCTCTCCAGCGCCCGCCTCTTTCCGCGCCCGGCGTGTGTCCTGTGGCCCAGATTCCTGGCCCGGTTGGAGATGCGAGGCTTTGAGCGTGAGGGCGAGCGGCCCCTGGAGCCCCAGGAATCCAGGCGTCCTGGAAGGGCGGCTCTCCAGCTCCATTGTGTGCGGTTGTCTGTGGAAAGCAAGGGTTAAACTGAGCCTTCGCCGGAGGTCTGGAGGTGCGGACGGCTTCCGACTCGTGTCCTTGCAGCGGGATCGGAAGCCGCCGGGCCGGGGCCGGGGCCGGGTCCTCTGGACCTTGACAACCGCTATTCCCACCAAGCGTGTGCGTAAAGAGCTCCGGCTTTCTCGGGGCTTCCGAGAAACTTGGTGAGAGCCACGGCTGCGGGGTGCTGTCCCTTTAATGTCCGCGCCGTGACAGCTCGAGGTGGGGAATCGTTTACTTGCAACAGCTGTCTTTTTGGCAGAAGACCAAAGCCCGGGCTTAAAGGGCCCCGCGGACTGGAGCAGCCTCGCCTTTCGGCTTTAGAACAAACCCCACAATTGTTCTGCTTTCCGGCCCGTCAGATGCAGCGCTGGGTGTGTTTTTGATTTTCATGCTTGCATTTTGGACGTTCTCGACCCTGGCGGGCCGCGGGGGAGGGGCGGGGAGGGGCGGGGCGGAGAGGCTGCCCGCGGGGCTGTGTGGCCTCCGGCACGGTGGTGACTAGGGCGGCGCGACCGTGGGCGGCCGCCCTGTCATCCTGCGGCGGGAGACCACTTACCGCTTGGCGTTAGGCTTGGGTGTGTGCTGCCTGGGAGAGAACCGACTGCCCTCCTCGGTGAAGAAATTGGGTCTCCTGGTTTAAGGATGACTCGTCACCTTGGGCCTGTGAATTACCAAATGAAGCCTCAAAAAAGGAGGAGCCTTACTGTGATGTGTGCTGGTGAGAATTGGGGGATTTGAGACAGCGTCTCCCTGTACAGTCCAGGCTCGTCTTGAATTCATGGGGGTGCTTTTGCCTCAGCCTCCCGAGTGCGTGGCTATGCCAGTGTGACTTCAGTCACTGAGGATACCGAGGGGCGGAAAAGTTAACCAGTTTGTTCAGGATGGTCCAGCTATGGCCAAGGTGCCTTAGATTTATGCCACCTGCTAAAAGTTATTTTCTTTTTTCTCCCTTTTGTGCCCCTGGGGGTGGAACCCAGGACCTCACAGGTGCCAAGCAAATGGCGGTGCTATCAATGACGCACAGCCCTAGCCCCACTGCTAAATCCCTGGACTCGGGAAGTATTGCTGGGGGCAGGAGCAGGAAAATATATTTCTAGAAGCAGTTACGTTTTTTCTTTTCAGTTTTTGTTGTTGGTGGTGGGTTTTTTTGTTTTTTTTTCCTAAGACAGGAACTTGCAGTGATCCTCCTGCCTCAGCCTCCAATGACAGGCATGCGCCCCACACCGGGTGTATTCATGGATTTAAAGAGGGCTGAAATGAGTCGGCTGTCTGACTTGCTCCCGAGGGCCCGGGTGTGTCCAGCCGCGCATGCAGATTCGAGGCTGTACCTGAGACTAACCCACTGCTTTTCCCCAAGATGATGAAGACGACGAGGATGACGACGACGAGGAGGAGGAGGAAGAGGAGATCGACGTGGTCACCGTGGAGAAGCGGCGGTGCCCGGCGGGCAGCAAGGCCGTCACCACCTTCACCATCACCGTGCGCCCGCGCAGCGCCGCCCCGGGGGCCGGCCGCCCGGGGCCTGGCGAACTGACCCTCAAGCGCTGCGTCCCCATCCACCAGCAGCACAACTACGCGGCGCCCTCTCCCTTCGTGGAGAGCGAGGAGCCGCCGCCCCCGAAGAAGCCCAAGACCGAGGTGGCGCTGCGGCCCCTCCGGAGCGCGGTGCCGCCCAAAGTCAAGAGCTCCAGCCCGCGCAACTCGGACTCCGAGGACAGCGAGCGCCGCCGCAACCACAACATCCTGGAGCGACAGCGCCGCAACGACCTGCGCTCCAGCTTCCTGACGCTCAGGGACCACGTGCCCGAGCTGGTGCGCAACGACAAGGCGGCCAAGGTGGTCATCCTGAAGAAGGCCACCGAGCACGTGCGCGCCCTGCAGGCCGAGGAGCAGCAGCTGCTGCGAGAGAAGGAGGCGCTGCAGGCGCGGCGGCAGCTGCTGCTCAAGAGGGTGGAGCTGGCCAGGACTTGCTAGGCCCCGACGCCAGACGACCGACCCACGCTCACTGCCACGTTTTGCACATTGGACTTTTGTTTTTAAACATTGTGTTGACATTAAGAATGTTGGTTTACTGTCTCCCAATCGCCTCCTTGAGTTCGGATCTGGGTGGGGCAGGACTGGGGCTCTCTGCAGGCTGTCCAGGAACTGCGCCCAGCTCCTTACACTCCACGGCAGCTGTGACTTGATTTCGTGACCCTGGGGAAGCCCGGGTCTGGGGCTGTCACCGTGGTGGCTTCCCAAGTTATGTTCCTTTTTCTGTTTTTTTTTTTAAACAGTGGTGCTTCAACTCCAGCCCCCGGCTGGACAGCCGGACCGACGTGTGCCACCGGCGCGGAGATCTGGGCTGGGCGTTGCACGCTCTGGGACATTTGTGTAAATACTGTGGACACTGCCCGCGCTCGCCGGGGGTGGTGAGGCAGCCCGGGTTCCAGCCCCGGAAGCTCTCGCCGAGTACTGTAATAATACCTCAATGTCTGAGGGGCATGTTTTCTATACGAAGCTGTTGTTAATCTCTGTTCTGTACTGTACTAATCCCCACACCGCCTGTATACTTTAGTACGATGCTGATATATAACTAAATTTGATACTTATATTTTCGTATGAAAATGAGTTGTGAAAGTTTTGAGTAGATATTACTTTATCACTTTTTGAACTAAGAAACTTTTGTAAAGAAATTTACTATATATATGCCTTTTCCTAGCCTGTTTTTTTTTTTTTTCCTGTTAATGTATTTGTTCATGTTTGGTGCATAGAACTGGGTAAATCGCAAAGTTCTGTGTTGAATTTCTTCAAAATGTATATATTTAGTGCTGCATCTTAGAGCACTTTGAAATACCTCATGTTTATGAAAATAAAATAGCAATTAAATGATGCAACTCCGAGTGTTTTCCTTAAAGTAGCAACTTGGAGGGAACATTGTGTCCCAGTGGGACTTTGGGTTTTGTCTTTTGAGACAGGATCTCTCCCTAGCTAGCCCAGGCTGCCATGGAACCCAGTGATCCTCCTGCCTCAGCCTCCTGAGTCCTTGGTTACAGATGTGCGTATCACCGTGTGTGGTCGCAGACAGGACTTCTGACATTTATACTGGTCTGGGCTTGGGGAATTCAGTGATTTAGGCTGGTCTTGAACTCACTGAAGCCTAAACTTGCAAGGCTCGTACTGCCTCATTGTTCTGAGTGCTGGAAGGAGAGGTTCATGGCCCCATGCCTGTCCCCTGGCTCTTCCATATTTGTGAGCCTGTATTCAAATGCCAGTGGGTATCTGATACTGCTAATATTTGTCCCATTGCCAAATAGTTTATGAAATGTTTTCTGTATTTCGAGGCACAAACCCAGAGGCTTCGCTTCCACTCCCGCTCCGTCCCCAGCCCTCCTCTTTGGAGCCCAGTCCTGCCTCGGCTTCCTAAGAGGCTGGGGTTACAGCCTTGCAGCACAGGGGCTGCTGCAGACTGGTGCATGAAGCAGCAGCAAGACCAGGATCTCCCTCCCTCCAGTGACCCCAGTTCCACTCACTGCGCTGTCCTGGGCCTCTTTCCTGGGCTGGCAGCGACTTCTGCTTGCCCTTTCTGTCTTGGGCAGGTTGGCCCTGTGGCTGCCCAGGGAGAGGGCAGGAGGAATTGCCCTGCCTCAGCCTGCCGGGTCTGTACAGAGTGAGCAGGCTGACTGTGCTGGGAATATCTGCAGGGTGTCATTGGGTTCACTGGAGAAACAGCCCAGGGTCCGGACACCTTTGCCCACCTGCCGGCCTGGCCGGGTCTGTGGGAACTCAGTCTCGCAGCGGCCCCGCTGTGGTGTCGGAGGGGCCAACGGCCCGTCAGTGTCCTTTCCGGCTCCCAGACTGCACACTGGACCTGGTTCCTACAGAGGCCCCGGCTGAGGTCGACATGGTGTTGGGGAGGGATCGGGTCAGAAGCTGCAGGCCTGTTGCCGTTTTTTGCCATGGCTGCCAGGATGCTCAGCCACGTTCCACACGGATGCATCTCTGGTCCCTGTGGTGCTGCTGGCTACATGTTCGAGTTGTTTGTGGTACCCTGTTAGTTTGGGTTCCTTTTTAGAAAGTTCTTATGTTAAGTAACATTTTTTCACTTGGTAGTTCAGTATGTACTAAAAAGTATAAAAACTGCAGTGAGAAATCAACCATTTGCCTTTCCTGACCCAGCTGTGGGCATTTGATGTAGCCCTGCAAGTATCTATCAGGTAAATGTGACAGATAGAACTTGAGGTGATCCTCCTGCCTCAGCCTCCCCAGCCCCGGGATGACAGGTGTGCACCATCATTCCTGGCTCTGGGAGCTGGGGCAAGGGCAGTGGTAGAGAAGGCCATGCCCAGCACACTGAGGGAATGGACATGGTGGGCAGAATGGCTGGACCGCAGAGCAGGATAAGGGACAAGAGGACCGGGGAGCCTGGGCCAGGGTCTGGTCTCCCGGGGGCTCGGGCAGCCTCCTGTGTCTGGTTCCCAGCAGGGCCCTGGCCAGGCTGGGCAGGAGCCCCTGGGGACCAGATCCTGTCTACAAGGCCCTCTGACCCGTTCCACCACATTCCTGGCCCGGCTGTCGGTTTCTGGGCCTCAGTCCTCCCGCTGCTCCTGTGCCAGCCTTCCTACCTGTCTGCTCCTGCCTGTCTCTGAAGACAGTGCGACTGGAGGGCGAGATGTAGCCCCAACTCTGCCATTTTTATTCTGAGACAGGGTTTCCCAAAGTCACTAAGTTGTCCTGCCTGGGTTTGAACTTGAGATCCTCCTGTCTCAGCCTCCTGGGAGCTGGTGTCACAAAGGTGTGTTCGTTCCCATGCCCGGTTGTCCATCAGCGTTCACTGGGGGTCAACTGGGTGGGCTGCAGGTACTCAGGAGGCCTCGGGACCCGAGATGGAACCACCCCTGCCCTGGGCTTCCACCTAAGAGAGATGGTGGATGAGTAATGTCGCAAGAGGTGGGTGTGGTGCACATATCTGTGATCCCAGGACTCAGAGGCTGAGTCAGGAGGATTTCTAGGAGTTCAAGGCCAGATGTGAGAGTCACTGGCTCTCGGAGACACTGGGCTGCCCAGGTGTCTGCAGTAGCAGCCACGGTTGGTGCTTCATGGTCCCCAGGTAGGAGCCTGGCAACACTCAGCAGCTCCCCTTCCCTCTGAACCCGAGGGCCTCACATGTGCCAGTACATTGGATATCAGAAAATCACTTTTGTCTCCAGAACTGGGAATGGAACCCAAGCTCCCCACAGTAAGCTACATCTCCAGCATTTTTTAAGATATATTTTTAAAAATTTTGAGACAGGGACTTTCTAACCTGTTAAGGTGCCTGGCATTGCCTCCAGTGAATCCCCCTGCCTTAGCTTCCCGGAGTGTTGGGGTTCCAAGTACGGAGTCTCTTACCTTGTTCCCTGGGCCACAATCTCCTCGCTTGGCACTAGGAAGCTCGGTTGTCTTGCTGCCCCTGGATCAAAGCCATGATAGTCGCTCTGCAGTGTTTGTTGAGTGACTATTACCAATGCAAAGACAAGGCTGACTGTTCCAACCTCTGGCAGGCTCCATTTGTGGAGATGGAGCGGGCTCTAAGCCCTGCCTCGTCAGAGCGAGGGAAATGGGGACGAAGCCAATCTTTAATTGCTTCTTCGATTTCAAAACGGTAACACATCTAATGCCCATGGAGTCGCTTTTCTTTGGCAAAAGCGAGAAAGAGCCAGGAATTTAAAACAGGCTGATAGAATGGGGTGGGGTTAGTCCGGTCCCCTTGGGGAAGAGGCTGGAGCTGAAGTCTGAATTCATGGCTGGGTTTAGTGGCATGCGCCTGTGATCCCAGTAGGACAGGAGGCTGAGGCAGGAAGGTGGAAAATTCCCGCTTAGTGACTTAGTGAGACCATGGCTGAAAATTCCTATGAAAGGACTGAGGATGCAGCTCCGGGCCAAGGCTCTGGGTTCAGGTCCTGGGTCCCTGGAGGCCCGGCGTGCTGAGTGCTGGCTGCTGGAGTGACCAATACCTGACGTCCTCCCCACGTAGCCCCTTTCTTTGTGTATGTGTATCTTTGTTTTGAAACAGAGACTCCCTAAGTTGCAAGACTGTCCAGGCTGGCCTTGAACTCAGGATCCTCATGCCTCAGCCTCCTAAAAGCCCTTTCTATTTTTAAGCCAAGATCTAAACTGCCTAGGTTGAGCTCACTTTGGGATCCTCCTGCCTCAGCCTACCCTAGTCTGGAAAGATAGGCATCTGGCAGAAATCCAGCCCTCTGGGGTCTCCCCATCCATTAGGTCTGTAGGAGCAGAGAGGCCCTGGGCAGGAGGGGCCTCCAGGGAGGATGCGGTTAGGGTGAGGCTTCCCAGTGAGGGCCCTCCCTGTGGGGGCGCTGTGATTGCTAGGTGCAATTCCACAGGACGGAAGCCCGGCGGGCACGGGGGGCAGGACCAGGGGCTGGAATCTTCAGCCTCTCCAGGAGAGATTTGCATGCCATTAACGCCAGTACAGTTAACCCCTCCCTAGAGGGACAGCCCACCTGTCTGTGGTGGAGGGGTCTCCACCAGGCCTCCTGCAGGGGCTGGGTCTGTCATGCTAATGGCTCTGCGGGTCACCAGGGAGAGGGGCCAGCCGGGGTGAGCACTGTGCCAACAGCACCCTTCTGGCGTTTTAGGACACTTAATTCTCCTGCCTCGGCCTCCCGGAGTTCTGGGAGGACAGGATTATTGAGCTCAGTGTGGAAAAAAGAAACAAAATATAGAGCAGTAACCAGCCTTTCTGGGACCACTGCTGAGATTTAGGGGCAATGCCCGTGATGCTCACTGCGACTTATATGCAAGCGATTATATATCCAGGGCCCAGATTTAGCTCAGTGGTTTCTGCCTGGCAAGTGCAAGGCCGCAAGTTCGATCCCCGGTAACCACACATCACAATGCCGGGCGCAGTGGCTCACGCATGTAATCCCAGTCCTGGGGAGGCAGAGGCAGGAGCATTGCTGTGAGTTCCAGGCTCAACTGGGCTACAAAATAAGTTCAGGATCAGCCTGAACTACAAAAAGCCCAGACCCTGTCTCAAAAGAAACGAATAACCCCAAGCAATTGTTTCATTGAGTCCTGGGTAGTGCTAAATATCTGTAATTCCCACGCTCAGGAGCCCGAGGCAGGAAGATCTCAGTTTGGAGCCAGTTAGTGAGACCTTGTCTCAAAATAAGAAATAAAACAGGGCTGGGCTGCATGTCAGTGCACAGCTGGGGTCAGTCCCCAGCCGCTCTCACACAGGCAGGGGAAATACTAACCACCTGCAGCTCCTTTTATAGCTACAAAAGTACAGTGTGGGTTTGGTTAAAAGATTACATTGAGCTGTATTTTTTTTTTTACACTCTGGCAACTCTGTTTCCTTCGAGGGGAAAAATAGGTCCCCCGGAGGGTAACTGCTCCCAGCACCGGGGCTCCTGGAGGTCCCGCAATGCTGGTACTGGACTCCGGCCGCAGCCCAGGGGCGAGTGCAGCCCAGGGGCGAGTATGAGTCTGAGGGACGAGGGACCCAGTTCCTGCTGGAGACTGGAAACCCTTGGAAGGGCTGGCCGAGCTTTTAGCTTCAGTGTGTTTGAGTTGGATCCTTGTCACCAAAAAAGAAAAGCTTTCCATCCCAGTATCATCTACCACAGTGCCGGGCGTGGTAGCTCACGCCTGTAATCCCAGCACTCGGGATTAGGTGTAGCACATGCCTCTGGTCACAGCCCTTGGGAGGCTGAGGCAGGAGGACGCCTGTGAGTTCAAGGTCAGCCTAGGATATAAATAGGATGGAGGGGCTGGAGGCTTTTAGGATTCACCACCCCTTGACTCGAGAGTAAATAATTTGACAAGGCGTGGAGAGCCTGGGAAAGCGGGAGCTCAAAGCCCAGCTCTTGGGTGGGATGAAAGCCGCCTGCAGCCATCCTTCCCCCTGGGGGAGGGGGTGGGACCTGGTGCCCGCCCTAGCGAAGGCAGTCAGAAGCAGGACCCTGGACTGCGGGAGCTGGCCTGACTCCACAGCATGCTCCGCTTTTCCCCTTTCTAATCCTAGAGACTGAACCCAGGGGCTTCTCACCAAGCCTTTTTTTTTTTTTTAAGGTTTTTTGAGACAGGGTCTCGCTTTGTGGTTCAGGCTGGCCCTGAGCTCAGCCTCAAACTCATCACAGCAATCCTCCTGCCTCTGCCTCCCGAGTGCTGGGATGGCAGGCGTGAGCCACCACGCCCGGCACTGTGGTATGTGGTACTGGTTGCTGCTGGGTGTGGGTCTCCACACCCAGTATTGTTATGTGGTTACCGGGGAATCGAACCCGGGTCCTTGCGCTTGCAAGACAGGCGCCGGAACCACTGAGCTAACTCCCCGGCCCTCACCAAGCCTTTTGTATGTTTTATTTTGAGTCAGCATCTTGTTAAATTGCACAAGTTGTGGCCTGAAGACTTGAGATCTTCCAGCCTCAGCCTTCCAGAGTGCTGGGATCAGAGGCGCGCAGAGTCCTGGCAGCTACAGCACAGGGCCGCACTGGCCTGCCCCTCTGCGCGTCCCAGGGACCCTCATCCTTTGCACAGGGCGGAGAGGGATGGTCCTTCTGGTCAGATGCGCACGGCCACTGTGGAGAAAAATTCCAGGACCGGCTCAGCGGGCACAGAGTTCTGTGGAGGGGCCTGGCGCGACGTGCCAAGAGATCAGCAGAAAATAATGGAAAATGAGGGTCATTAGGGCTCAGTTTTTTTTTTTTTCTCCTAAAGTATTATTAGAGCAGGGCATGGTGGTGCATGTCTGTCATGCTAGCAATATGGGAGGCTGAGGCAGGAGGATCACAAATGGGAGCCTAGCTGGGGCAGTACTCTGGGGGCATAGCAAGACACTGTCTGAAGTTAAAAAATAAGAAAAGCCCAAGATGCAGCTCAGCAGGAGGCCCTGCGAGAAAGGAAAGCCCTCGGGGCAGATGGGACATGAAAATAATTTAGTTTACTTTATTTCATTTTTTTTGAGACAAGGCGTTGCTTTGTAGTTCTGACTGGCCCTGAATTCATTACATAGCTCAGGCCAGCCTGGAACTCACAGTGATCCTCTTGCCTCTGCCTCCCGAGTGCTGGGATTCCAGGTCTGAGCCGCCACGCTTGGGGAAAACAGTTTAAAATGTATCCTTACCCCAAACTCAGTTCGTGGTCTCAGCATTGTGAACACATGTGCATGGGGCGTGGTGATGTATACGCGGCATGGGACAGCAACAATCAAACGCCCAGTCCGTGTGTTCCTTTTTGGTTTCTCTGGGTCAGTTCAACACACAGGCTTTTGTTTCCTTTTTTTTTTTTTTGAGACAGGGTCTCACTTTGTGGTTCAGGCTAGCCCTGAGCTCAGCCTCCAACTCACATCACAGCAGTCCTCCTGCCTCTGCCTCCCAGGTGCTGGGATTACAGGCGTGAGCCACCACGCCCGGCACTGTGGTATGTGGTGCTGATTGCTGCTGGGGTGAGTCTCCATGTCCAGTATTGTATGTGGTTACCAGGAATCGAACCCAGGTCCTTGCGCTTACAAGACGGGGCCGAAACCACTGAGCTATATCCCCAGCCCCAGGTTTTGGTTTCCTTTGGGGCAGGGTCTCGTCTGCTGCCCAGGCTGGCCTTGGTCTAAGAATCCTCCTGCCTCAGCCTCCTGGAGCTGGGGCAGCAGGTGTGTGCCGGTGGCCTCCTGGGAATTTGAATATTCAACTGATGTTCAGGGCCTCTGCACGAGGCAGACAGCCGCTCTCCCAACACCGAGCCCAGGGGTGGAGCACTGTGTGTGATTATCTGAGGATGGACTAGGAACGCAGCATTGTGGGAAGGAAGAGGGGAGGCAGGGTGAGTTGAGAGGAGGGAGGATCCACTGAGCCGGTCCTGGAATTTTTCTCCACAGTGGCCGTGTGCATCTGACCAGAAGGACCATTCCTCTCTGCCCTGCGCAAAGGATGAGGGTCCCTGGGACGCGCAGAGGGGCAGAGCCAGTGCGGCCCTGTGTCGTGGCTGCCAGGCTCCCCATGAGGAGCTCAGGCATTGTGTTCTGCATACACAGACTCTTAAAAATTAAAATTAAGGGCGGAGGATTTAGCTCAGGGGTGTTGCTGCCTGCCTGGCAAGCTCAAGGTAGTGAGTTTGATCCCTGGTCCAACAAAAGAAGAAAAAAATTAGAATTAAAAAGAGAAAGCAGTTATGTCTGGTAACATCTGCTCCATAGCCAAGCATGGTAGCAAGCATCTGTCACCCCGGACGTGGGAGGCCGAGGCAGGAGGATCTCTGAGCAAACACGTGAGGCCAGTGTGGGCTCCCTTGGTGAGTCCAAGGCTAGCTTAGAACAGTGAGGCCTTGTCTCCAGAAGACAGAGGGAAAGCAGTCACGCCTGGCTAATGGGTCACGGTCCACCCAGGCTGAGGGTGAGGACTTTGCCAGCCTCCGAAGGCTGTGGTGTCTGGGACAGCAGGGCCAGTGCGCCGGGCCTGGGGACCAGGCGCTTCTGTCTGTGATCGTCTCTGTCCCCACCTGCTTTTGTTAGGAGTTACTGGGGTCATTGCACTAAGTTGCACCCTGTGCTCTTTGAAAATATTCCTGACTTTTTTATTTCTGTGACTAGTTTGTGGTGGACAGTGGTGGAAGTCCCTGAGGGCGGCGGTACATGAATAGACACATCTTCATGTTTTTTCTTCTAATTTTTTACTGTGAGGGCCGGGGATTTAGCTCAGTGACACTGCGTGTAGCACTTACCTTGCAAGTGCACGGGCCTGAGTTCGATCCCTGTACTGCAATAAATAATAATTTTTAAAAACTATGACCACTCCTGCCTCAGCCTTCCGGGTACACACCCCGTGCCCAGCTTCCCGGTGTGCAGAGAGGCAAGGCGTTCTGCTGGGAGCCCCAAGTCGCACAGAAGCCGGCTCAAGGACGTCTCAGAGCCTGTCGGAGACGCTTTGGCCGGCCGGCCGCTCACCCAGCATCGCAGCAGCCGCAGCGGACCCCATCTCCGTCCACAGGGCCACACTGCAGCCTTAGCCCTGCTGGATTTTGGGTTTGCTGACTGCACACAGGACCTCAGACGGCTTAGGGACGCCACGGAAGGGAGAGAGCGTCGTTTTAGAGCAAGTGCCCGGCTCCGCGTGGGCAGCCTCAGCCCCGCGGCCATCCAGGGAAGCTCCAGCTTCCGGGTCTCCCGGGTCTCTGGCATCTGGGGCACACACCTGGAATTGCAGCACTTGAGGAGACTGAAGCAGGAGGATCTCAAGTGTGAATCCCAGCTGAGCAGCCATGTCCCACCCCTCCCCACATCGCTGGTACAAAAACAAAATATAAAACTGTCAAAGGACTGGTGATGTGGCACAGCGCAAAGGCCTGAGCTCAATCCCTAGTACTGCAAAGAAACAATAAAATAAGTTTATTCTCCACTTCGTTCTAGGAAGCCTTTGGGTTGTTTTTGTTGAGACAGGGTCTCAGTGTGTGTGCAGCTCAGGCTGGCCCCGGACTTGTGGAGATCCTCCTGCGTCAGCCTCCCTAGTGCTGAGGTGACAGGCGTGCGCCACCACGCCCGGCTCGGAGGCCCTCACAGTTTCACGGAGCAGCCAGTTCCTACGGGCTGTTTCTGCGGCCGTGAAGGACGAGGCGCGGTGTTTCTGCATGTGCGTCAGCGACGCGCCCGCGGATTCGGTGCCCGGCTGCTGCTGCAGGGCGCTCGTGTCCCCTAATGTGCAGGGAGCTGAGGCTCCATTCCCATAGGTTCTCCAAGGCCCTTCTCGGGCGGAAGGTGACTCGGTTCTGGGGCAGAAGATGCACGCTGCTGACGAGCCCCTCGGCCGCCCCCAGGAGAGTCTCGGCCCGCTCGGGCCAAGCCGACTCTGCTCCTGCAAGGTGTGTTTAGCTTTGCGCCAGAGGGTTGATTTCCGCGGCACTTCACCGCGACCCGACTGCTCGTGTCCACATGAACGCGCGCGCGTGTGTGCGTGCGCGCTCACGCCTGCAGGAGCCGCAGCCCCACCGCGTCACCGCTGCTCATTGTTCCTGAGGTCTCCATGGTGACGGCAGCAGCTGCGGGGCCTGGCCCGCGGTCTGCATCCGCCCACTGCCCTGCCAGGCCGGGAGAGAGTGCGGCCACTCACCCCGTGCCCATGGCGCCGGGCACTGTGTTCGGCTGGGGACGCGGCGAGGATGCGGCCCCGAGCCAGGTGCCTGCAGTGGGGACTCGGCCTCTGTGCCAGCTTGGCTGTGCCACTCAGAGCCTGGCCAGCGCTAGGCGGTGTGTGGTGCCTGCTGTGCCCCTCGTCCCCTCTGGCCCTGTCCCAGTTTTGCTGTTTTCTTTAAAGACGGGGTCTCATGAAGTTGCCAGGTAGCCCAGGCTGGGCTAGGACTTGCCATCCTCCTGTCTCAGCCTCCCATGCCGGGATGACATGGCAGGCATTGTCTTCAGGTTAATGACTCTACCGTCAACGACCTGGCTCCCGTAACTGCCCCTGTCCCAGGGCCCTGGGCCCTGCAGGCTGGTTCTCAGCAAGGAAGAGTGCTAGCCACAGCCGGCCCACATGGCGACCTAGGGCTGGGCAGCCCAGTCCCTCTGTAACTTGTTCTTGGTGCCTCAAGGGAGGCTCTGATGTCACTGTGCCCGAAGGTAAGACGCTGGAGCAGCAGAGTGCAGAGGGTGAGGGAAACACAAAGATGAGGACAGGCCCCACCGTGATCAAGGTGGGGCGTGGCACAGACAGACAACACAGCAAGTTAATTCTCCCCTTGGTTTTAGGAAGCCTTTGGGTTGCGCTCAGCTAAAAACCCTCCTGAGAGAGGACTGCAGCGCTGCTGAGGAAGGTGGCGAGGACGGAGGGAGTGTCCGGAGCGAGGGGAGGAGCTGATGGGGTTCGTGGCCCTGTGTCTTTCACTGTAATAAAGTACAAGTTCCCTGTACATGTGGCTCCACCTTATTGGGCATCACTAATGTGTCTGCTGTTTCTACCACGACCTCACTTCAGTGAAGCCAGTCTGTGTGTCTGTCTGTGCGGACAGTAGATGGCCGGCGAGCGTGCCAGTGCGGCGGACCTGAGGCTGGCAGAGAGGAGGCTGTCCTGTCTCTGCATTGCTTCACTTGCTCCAGTGCACATTAATCGTTTTAATTCCCTAAAAGCACCGATGCATTTCTTAGAGCCCTGAGCTCACAGTAACCCTGTCCCTCGGGTCGGACCCTCCCTCAGACTTCAGAGCTGATTTCCTTTTTTTGTTGAGACAGGGTCTTGCTTTTGTAGTTCAGGTTGGCCCTGAGCTAACTATGTAGCCCAGGTGAGCCTGAAACTGACAGCAATCCTCCTGCCTCTGCCTCCTGAGTGCTGGGATTACAGGCGTGAGCCACCACAACGGCTTTGTTGTGTGTGGTTACTGGGGATCGAACTCAGGGCCTTGCTCTTGCCAGGCAGATGCTGGAGCCACTGAACTGAATCTGGGCCCCAGACCTGCTTTTCTGAGCAGTCCCCTTCAGCCAAGCCGAGATCCACAGAGTGGGGCTTTCTTGTTTTACTTTGTTTCAGCACTGGGCATTGAGCCAGGGCTCCTGTGGAGGTGTGTCTCTGCCCTTCTGTAGAGCTTCTTTCAACACGAGTGTCTCCACACATCACAGAGCCTCCCAGACTGGACTCTGACCTGCAGTTCCCCTGCCTCAGCCTCCCAGGTGTGGCCCCATGCCTGGGCAACATGGCACTTTTATTACACTGTGTTTGAAAGGTGAGTTCCTTGCTCTGTTAGGCCCTGTGCTTTGCCATTCAGTGGACAGGGAGGAACTGGGGCAGCCAGGGTCAGGACAGGTTGGGGTGGGCAGCGCCCTGGAGGAGTGGATCGGCTTAGGCGTTCAGCACCGATGCCACACTGTGTGACCTTGAGCAGTGGGGCCTGGCGACCACAGCAGAGGGCCTGTGCCACCGAGAGGTTCTGCGGCCCTGGGCACCGGTGGAGGGACAGCCCAGCTGCGAAGCCTTGCTGCAGCGGGGCCGTGAGACAGAGGCGACCTCTGAAAGCTGGGGACACTGGCAGGGCACCAACGGGGCACAGACCCTCGGCTTCTGTGTCCTCTAAAGGTTGGGAGCCAGGTGTGCATGGCTATGGTCCTAGAACTTGAGAGGCTGAGGCAGGAGGATCTCTGGGAGTTTAGAGTTTGAGACCAGCCTGTGCTATACAGTGAGACACTGTCTCAGAACAGCAAAATAGGGCTGGAAATTCAGCTCAGTGATTACGGCGTCTGCCTGGCAAGAGCAAGATCCTGAGTTCGATCCCTGGTAACCACACATCACAGTGCTGGGCGTGGTGGCTTAGGCCTGTAATCCCAGCACTGGGGAGGCAGAGGCAGGAGGATCGCTGAGATCCAGGCTGAGCTCAGGGCCAGCCTGAATTATAAAGCAAGAACTTGTCTCAAAAAAAAGGAGGGAGAAGGTGAGAAAGAGAAGTTTATGTGTACATGGAGAGGGAGAGACAGACCCCAGTCAGCTCTTCTAAACTGGTGGGTGGCGCTTTCTCTGCTCTGCGGGTGGGGAGGCCCACGGCAAACCCTGACCTCCTCCCGCCCATCTTCGGTGCCCTGCCCGGTCAGGGACTTCTCTCCTGGCCGGCGGCTGAGTCACTGCGTCGTCTGTGCAGTCCCGCCGCATTGCTGGCCCCTGACCCATGCGGCTCATCAGTGCCGGGGGCCAAGTCCTGTCCACCAAATTTCACTTTTCTTTCACTTCAGTTAAACCAGTTGACCTTATCTTTCCTAAACGCTTGGGGATTTTTCCTATTTCTGAAGCTTTGGCCTATTTAAAATGACCCACAGTCAGGGATAGTGGCCCACACCTGGCATCACAGCACTCTGGGAGACTGAGGCAGGAAGATCACTGTGAGTTCAAGGCCAGCCCGGCCTCAAAAAACAAAGCAAAAAAGGAAGAAAAAAATCTGGACTCATAGGCAGGAAGGGCCCCACCTGTGGGCTCCCACTGCTGCCCAGGCTGTGGCATGAGGGCTGCCATACTGTGCCTGGAGTGAACTTTGCCCGGTTTGCCACCTGTGCCTTGTACGGCCACACTGGCCATCCCTGAAGTCCCCAAACCCCCTTCCTCCCGGCTCAGGCCCTGGCCCCTGTGCCTAGGCCGAGGACGGGACTTGAGCTCCGGCGGCCGCACACGGGTGGCACCCGGGCCGTGCCAAGTCCTGCCATCTGCCACCGCGGGACGCAGGTGCCGCCCGCCCGGCGCCGACAAAGCCCGGCCGGGCACAAAGGCCGGAGCAGGATAATTGCTGAGCTCGGAGCGGCTCGGCGCGGGCGCGGGGATTTGCATACAGATGGCTGTGCAGCGGCCACTGCCCTGTCCCCTCGCCGGCTGCCGGGCAGACCGCCCGCAGCCCCGCAGCCCGCAGGCCGCCTCTGCCGCCTGAATAGGCGGCCTTTCAGGGCCGGGCTGCTTTGGAACTTGAAAAGAGAGAGGGACAGGGAGGAAGAGGGGAGGGGACAGGAGGGAAGGAGGAGGGGGGAGGGGAGGAAAGGGAAGAGGGGGAGGGGAGGGACAGGGAGGGGGAGGGGCCTGTGCGAGAAGAAAGGAAAACAAGTAAGTTCCTTTCTGCGTGAAGCCTGGGGGTGTCACGGCTTCAGTGAACAAGTGCTCCAGGCCCTGGGAATGATGGGCTAGCGCTGCGGACCAGCGGCGATGTGTGTCGTGCGCCTGTGTGTGTCCGCGTGGATGTGCGTGTGCGTGTCCGTGTCTGTGTGCTTGGTTGGTTTGCTGCCCTGGGGATGGGACCCCAGGGCCTTTGGCGAGTCACACATGCAGCCCTTTTAAGTTTTTATTTGGAGACAGGGTCTCACTAAGTTGCTATGCTGCTCCAGCTGGGCTGGAACTTGTCATGGAAAGGGCTGGAGCCAGGTGGGGCACACACCGTGCCTCTGCCTCCCAAGTGCTGGGATTACAGGCGTGAGCCACCGTGCACAGTACTGTGGTATGTGGTTACCGGGGATTGAACTTGGGACCTTGCGCTTGCCAGGCAGACACTGGAACCACTGAGCTAAATCCTTGGTCCCGGCAAAGTATTTTAAGTGAGGCCAGACGTGTGACAGTGATTAGGGTCTGGAGAATCTAGCAAGGTTAGGGGCGGCATTCATCCCCCTTAGGTAAACAAGAGAGACGTCAAGCCTGGCCTGAACGATAATTTTAGAGAAGGGGAAACGGGCCGGATGGGAACTCAACTTCCTACCGCAGTCATAAGAAGACCCAGACCTTTTAGCATGTATACCACTGAGACCCTGGAGGAGGACAGAGCTTGGGCTGGCAGGAGAGGAACATGTGTGCCACAAGTGCCGCCTTCTGAAAGAGCTGTGGTGTCGCATTCCCACAGGGGAGGCTGAGGCAGGAGGATCTCTGTGAGTTTGAGCCAGTGTGGGCTGCATAGCAATTTAGCAAGACTTCATCTCAAAATAAAAACTCGAGGGCTGGGGACTTAGCTCAGTGGTTCTGGCGCCTGTCTTGCGACTGCAAGGGCCTGGGTTTGATTCCCCAGCAACCATATATAATACTGGGCATGGAGACTCACGCCCAGCAGCAACCAGTACCCCATACCACAGTGCCGGGTGTGGTGGCTCACACCTGTAATCCCAGCACTCGGGAGGCAGAGGCAGGAGGATTGCTGTGATGTGAGTTTGAGGCTGAGCTCAGGGCCAGCCTGAACCACAAAGCGAGACCCTGTCTCAAAAACAAACAAACAAACAAAAAAACTCGAAAGGGCTGCGGTGTCCCTCAGTGAACTCAGTAGGGATGGATCTCTCCTACTAAGGCAACAACTCTGGTGCATCGTCCTCATTGTTTAAATATTTGGTTTAAAATTACTTTTTGTTAGTTTTACTTCATTTCAGTACTGGGGATTGAACTCAAGGACCTTGTGTCTGTCTGGCACGTATGGTGCTCCTGAGCTACATCCCTGGGTCTTTTGTTGTTGTTATTTTTTGTGAACCACTCTGTGGTTCAGGTTGGCCCTGAGCTCAGCCTCCAACTCACATTACAGCAATCCTCCTGTCTCTGCCTCCCGAGTGCTGGGATTACAGGCGTGAGCCACCATGCCTGTCACTGTGGTATGTGGTACTGATTGCTGATGGGCGTGAGTCTCCACACCCAGTATGGTATGTGGTTTCCAGGATCGAACCTGGGTCCTTGCTCTTGCAAGACAGGCGCAGGAACCACTGAGCTAAATCCCCTGCCCTGTTTTTTTTTTTAAATTATCTTTATTGGTACATTAAATATACACATCATGCTTGCACTCCATAATGGGGCTTTGTACCAGTATAAGACACAACTTAATTCTCATTTTTTCCCATAGCCCCACCCACCCTACCACCCCCCCCATATATATAAAATTTGTTTCCTTACTTTTTTGTTACAATCTCAACATTGTTTTTTTTTTTTTTTTTTTTGAGACAGGGTCTCACTATGTACTGCAAACTGGCCTTGAACTCATGAAGATCCTCCTGCCTCTGCCTCCTGAGTGCTGGGATCAAGGCAGGCATGACCACACCCAGGTCCCTGTTTAAATCCACGCCCCTTCCTTCCCGAGGTTAAAGATTCTGTCTACCCTTCGCTGTCCGGGATCAAAGTGAGAAGCACCATTCATGGCTGTCTTGGAACTGTGGATGATGAGGCTATGGGTCAGGATGGGTGTTGGCTCCGCTGGGGCTGCCAGGCGCCTGTCCGGTTCTGGAGACCTGGCTGGAGACTCTGTGTGGCCCGGTGCAGGTGTGCTGTGCCGCCCGGGGGAGACACAGCTGTACCCTCCGTGGCATGGCACCTCACCACTGAGCCCAACTGTGAGTGCCCAGGAGCTGGAGGCCTCCGGGGAGAGTGGGTGGTGTGGGTGGGGCAGCGGGGTGGGGGATGGGGAGGTTCCAGTATTGTTTCACAGACATCACAGTGGGTGACCTCACCGTGCTGGATATTACTCTCATCTCCATCTCCTGGTTTTTTTTTTTTTTTTTTTTTTTTTTGAGACAGGGTCTCACTTTGTAGTTCAGGCTGGCCCTGAGCTCAGCCTCAAACTCACATCACAGCAATCCTCCTGCCTCTGCCTCCCGAGTGCTGGGATTACAGGCATGAGCCACCATGCCCGGCACCGTGGTATGTGGTACTGGTTGCTGCTGGGGTGAGTCTCCACGCACAGTATTGTTTTGTGGTTACCGGGGATCGAACCACTGAGCTATATCCCCGGCCGTGTTTTGTTTGTTTTTTGAGACAGTCTCACTACATAGCCCAGGCTGGCCTCATTCTCACAGAGATTCTCCTGCCTCAGCCTCCCAAGTGCTGACGTCACATGCACGGGCCAACCCCAGGCCACCACTGAGTTTGTCTGGGACCAGGCTGCCAGCAGCAGCGAGCGCCCCTCACTTGAACACAGTCCCCGTCCCCCACGAGTGACAGGAGCCGGGCCGGCGAGGGTCCCGTGATCCAGGGACGAGCATGCGCGGGAGAGGAGGCCACCTCCCGCCTGCTCTGCCCGCGGCTGCAGCACGCGCTCCGGGAGCACCGAGCCGCCGCCCCCGCCGGCTCCATCCGCGCCGTCCGGCCGCTCCGGCTGTTTAGTCTGAGGGCGACAAGCGCGGGCGACCTGATTCCGCGAACTAGGTCAGCGCCGCCCGGCTCCGCGCCGTCCCCGCGGCGGATTAGTGCTGACCGCGGAGCGAGCCGGGACGGGCCGAGCACCGCCCTCCCGCCGTGCTGGGTGCGAGCCAGCCGCGGCAGCGCTTCGCTTCCACCCGCCGCACGCCCCGAGCCACGAGGCTCTCGCCTTGTTTGTGTCTGCAGCACACTGGGGACCACATGCAGGACCGCTGGGATGGCCGGAGCTCCATCCCTAGGCCATTATTTTCTATATTGAAATAGGGTTATGTTGCCCAGGCTGGGCTTGAAATGGCGACCCTCCTGCCTCAGCCTCCCAGCATGCACGGATGAGAGGGTGTGTGCCACGTGCTTGGCCTAAGTCCGAGCTATACCCCAACTGCTTTGCTAGGTCTTATTTTGAGGTCAGCTCCAGGGGCTTCTCCGCCCGGGGCCTCAGAGCACATAGGGTGCTGCAGGGGACCTGTGGGAGCTGGCTCTACTCCGCCAGGGACAGCACAACCTCGCAGCGTGGCCCTAGCAGCGCGGGTGCCCAGAGGGGCGCTCAGGGCTGCCTGCAGCCGCTGTGCCGGCAGGTGTCCGGGAGGAGAGGCGGCCTCGAGCCCTGGAGTCCCCTCAGGTGAGGTGGCCTGGTCTTCGGCCTGGAGGGCCCGGGGGCCACCTGGGCGGGGCAGCAGGGGCCAGGAGGAGCTGTGAGTCCCGCTGCTGCCGCAGGCCGAGGGGAGACGCTGGTCTGCCAGCTCTGCCCTCCCGCCCTCCTGGTTTCTCCTTTCTCCTTTCTTCTCTGAAGCACTGGGCTTGAGCGCTGAGTTGCATCCGCAACCCTCTAAGACCTGCTTTTGTTTTGTTTTTAAGCCTGGGGCTCACTAAGTCACTGAGTTGCCGGGCTGGGTGGAAACTCGTGACCCTCCCACCAGAACGCTGGGACTCTGGCCGAGGGAGGAAGACTTAGCAGCCACCTGTGATGACCCAGGGCAGGGTCCCCCCAAACTGTGCCTCTCTGTGCGTGGCTCATGAGGAGACCCGGCAGGGGCAGTATAGGCCTGGAATCCTAGCACTTGGGAGGCTGAGGCAGGAGGATTGCAGATAGGAGCCTAGCTCTCCCATGCTGGACCTGGGGGGGTCCTGGGGCTTCCCTGGGGCTACCTGAAGGGAAAGGCCCGGAAACATCCTCTCCTGCAGCCAGCAGCAGCCCCCTCTGAGCCTGACAGGGAGACAGGAAATTCCAGACCCCAAGGCTGCGCATTCCTACCTGATTGGCCTCAGATTGGAAGTCCTGTGAAAGGCTTGTTTGTCTAACTGGCCTCTGCGCAAATCAATCTTTCATGGCTGCTCCCGGGAAGATCACCTTGGGTCAGAGGTCAGAGGTCACCGCGGTTCTCAAATGCCGACCCCCTTGGCCAGAGCTCCAACGTGGGCAATTACCCAGCAATTAGCGGGGACAGCGGTAAGGGGCTCAGAGACTAATTGGGAAAACGAGTACAGCCTGTGTAATGAGGTTCCCAGACCCTTCATCCCAATGCCCGGCCCTTCTTGACTCCTTATTTTGAGACAAGGCCTTGCTAAGCTGCTCAGATGGCCTCAAACCGGGACGCTCCTGCCTCAGCCTCCCAGGGTGTAGGGATGACAGGTGTGCTCTGTCAGGCTTCGGTTGCTCTTTGTGCTGCACAGAAACTCCTGTCCCCTGAGGGCACGAGGACTTCTCAGTGGAGGTCTGTGAGTCCCGCCTGCTGGCCAACCGCAGGGTGGCCAGCCTTCACCTCACCGCCCCGGCCCCTGCGGGCTCTGCCTGCGGGCTCTTCATTCAGCGCTTCCATAAAACCTAGGGTTTTGCACACTAAGTATTTGAGTTCTTAGGGCAGATTCAAAAGAAATCCTTCCTTTTGTATTTGTTTTTCTTGTCCTTTGTTAACCAAAGATTCTCTGCCACTGTCCTATTCCTTCCTTGCCAATTCTCTTCATTCTGTCTTTGCTGTTTTGGCAGTGGTCACACCCTCGGGGACATAACACATCTCGATCCTCCCCTGACTCCGTCCCTCTGAGAAAGACCTGTCTCCCTACTTCCTGTGGTCTCTCTTACTTTGCTCTCTCTCTTTTTAATTCAAATCTTTATTGGCACATTAGATATACACACCATCATCACAGTTGACATTGAGAATTTGTACCAGTATGACATGATCCTCATTTTTCTTTGCTCTAGCTTTATACTCTGGCGTGGTCTCAAGGGGCACTGTGTCTCCTTCTTCATATCTTTGCTTTCTGAGACAAGGTCTCTGTGTCGTCCTTGGATGAACGGTGAGCTCATCGGGTAGCCTGGGCTGGGCCCGAACTTGCCGGGATCCCCCTGCCTCAGCCTCCTGGGCCTGGCAGAGCAGTTGCTGTCCTTCAAGTCTCAGCTGTGTGCTGAGCTGGCTTCCAGTCGGCGTGTCCTTCGTGGCTTCTGTAGTCCCTGGGGTTACCCTGAAGGCTTTGCCGGGCAAAGAGACAGGGCACCTGCTCCTCCTTGGGTCCCCAGCTGCCTGGTCCTAGGTTGGGCAGAGCGGGGTCGGGAGTGTGGAGGCCAAGGTGAGGCAGGTTCCGGGCTGCGGGTCCCACTGCCACTCAGAGCCCAGGGCTACCATGGTACAGACAGGGCATGGTGGCCAAGGTCCTGCTGTGCAGGGGGAGCAGTATGGGGAGCCAAAAGGATCAACAGACGTGTCCACAAAGGAGAGGGGACTCTGGGTGCCACCGGCCCTGGGGCAGCACCTGCAGGTGACAGACAGCGGGGGCTTTTGCTGCAGGGGCTCTGCTGAACTCACAGTAGGCATCACGTGTGCATGCACATGTGTGCGCGTGTGTGTGCGTGTGTGGGTGGATGTGGTTGGGGGCTCTTGGAGATATGATGCCCAGCTGTTCATGGTGTTCACATCTGTCCTCCCAGCATGCAGGAGGCTGAGGCAGGAGGATCTCTGAGTTTGAGTCAGCCTGGACCAGATGGCGAGATCCTGTCTCAACTGTACACAACAACAAGAAGCTACAGAAGATGTTCTGAGGAGGGAGAGAGTCAGATACACAATTTTTCCTTCAGCAAACCCTCCCCGAGGCTGCATGAGTTGCGCTGGGGAGATGAGATGAGTGACGGACCGGCCCTCTACTTCCTGTGTGGCGCTGGGGACTGAGCTGAGTCCCTGGCACTTTTTAGTTTCCATTTTGACACAGGTCTGGCTGAGTTGTCCCGGCTTGACTGGAACTTGGAATCCTCCTGTTTCGTCTTCCCACCGTGCTGGGACGACAGGTGTGTGCCTCGAGTCTGGCCAAACCAGACTCATTTCTGTGTCACCGTGGAGCTGAGACCTGGGCCCAGCTGACACGCTGTGGACACGCGGGGCGACTGCTCAGCCTGGAGGACGCGCGTGGAGTCGCTGCCCCCACTGGGCCTGCAGGCGTGGCGTGGCCTCTGCTCCCAGCTTGCACAGCCTCAGCAGCCAGGCGGCCACCCCGGCGGCCCTGCACATTCCTGTGGCGCCCAGCTCACACAAAGAGGCTGCTGTCTGGCACCGAGCCACGGGGCCCAGGGCCGAAGTGATCCGCAGATACGCTCCGCCTGGATGTTGCCCATGGCTCCGGAGTTGAGTTGGCCAGAGAGGTGACGCCACCTGGTCTCAGGACACTGTGCGCATCTGTCACCGGCCAGAGAGGCCTGAGGGGCCGTGTGCCAGTGCTGAGAAGGGTCAGAAAAGCCGCAGGACGCGCTGAGCCAGTGGGCAGCTCCAGTCAGTGCCACCTGCTCACGGACCCTGCCCGGGGCCGCGTCCTGGGGTGGCCGTGGGCACAGAGCTGACTGACACGCACTCTGCTGGCCTTCTCGCCGCTTCACACTGAGCGGTATCCGGCCCCTTTGATTTTTTTTTTTTTTTTTGAGACAGGGTCTCACTTTGTGGTTCAGGCTGGCCCTGAGCTCAGCCTCCAACTCACATCACAGCAATCCTCCCGCCTCTGCCTCCTGAGTGCTGGGATTACAGTCGTGAGCCACCAAGCCCGGCATTATGGTGTGCGGTGACTAAGGATCAAACTTGGGACCTTGCATTGGCAAGGCAGATGCAGGAGCCACTGAGCTAAATGCCCGGCTCAATCTCTGTAGTTTTTGTTTGTTTGCTTTTTGAGACAGTGTCTCAATATGTAACTCTGGCTGAGCTCAAACTCCGAAGCAGTCCTGCCTCAGCCTCCTGGCTTCCGGATCATAGGTGTGCAGACCCACGGTGGCGTCCTGCAGTCCTCGCATTCTGCGATCTCCCCTGCATGCTCTGTGCTCCAGCTACGTGTCCCGATTCCACCCCCTCCCCCGGGAAACCTTCCCACTTACTCATTCACAACAATATCAATTCTAAACATTTTCTGATACTTACTATATGTAAGATATAGACCTGGGAATCCAGCATTCAGAAGGGCTCGACTTGTGCATTTGTGAAGACTGTAGTCTAGAAAAGAAGGCCAGCTGGGGTGGGGGTGCATACCTGTCATCCTGCCAGTTGAAGGCCGAGGCAGGAGGGTCTCGAGCTTGAACCCCGCTTGGGCAACTTAGTAAGACCTTGTCACAAAGTGAAAAAAAAAAAAAAAAAAACGGGTAGAGATGTGGCTGAGGGCGAAGGCCCCAGGTTCAATCCCCAGCTGAGAGAGACAGAGCCGAACAACTTCTAGCAAGTGTGTGTGATTGTGAGAAAGGCTAAGGGTTGTCTCGAGGATACAGACATGCTGGGACATTGGCAGGGCCAGGGACGGCCTTCCGCCTGAGGCAGGGGCAAGCGTGTCACACACAGAGCCGGCACAGCCCTGGCACCGGGGCGGTCGCCGTCTTGCGGGCTGTGTGCTTCCTCCTGGATCTAGTGGCCCCGCAGCCCTGCCAGGGGAGGGACAGGGAGAGGCGGCCCTGTCCTTTGTGTGCCGAGGACCAGGATGGGTCCGAAATTACCAGCGGTCAGAGCAGGGCGAGGTCAGGCCCTGTGCCCTCCGCCCGTGCACTCAGGGTCAAAGGTGAGGCTTCAAAGGCGGCCAGGACAAAGGCTCCTCCTGAGGAGCCGAGGGGCAGGGCCACCAGGGCCACGCGCTGCTCCGGGAGACCTGGGACCACGACCCGCCAGAATCTGGCTTTCTGTGAGGGTGGCTTCAAAGACTCAGGACTCGCAGGGGGACGGTCCCCGTGTCCCTCTCGGTCCCTCCCTGAGCGAGCGGGCAGGCGCGCTGGGGACGGAGGAGAACAATTCATTCCAAAGCTCTTTGTCTCCGCGGGGACACCTCCCGACAGGACCTCGCCGCCTGCCTGGCCCCGGCGTGTGTGTTCCCATGGGAATATCCTCTGCCACACAAGGGGCGAGCAGAGCCGCTTGAAATCGGAAATTAAAACCAGGGCGAGAACTTGGCCGGAAGCTTGGGGAGAAGGGCAGTGGGAAGGAGAGGAAAAAGAAGAAAGTCCGTCAAGCGCCAGGCAGAGATAAAGAGACAGATGGAAAGACGGTCAGAGAAACTGAGTTCACAGCTGAATCCTAAAGGGAACCTGAGGAACACCACAGGAGGAGAAGGTCTGTCCGGTCCTCTGCTGCTGCTTTGGAACGTGACTGACACACACCTGTTTTGAGACGGCGTCTTGCTGTGTAGCCCAGGCCAGCCCTGAACTCAGAGCCCTCCAGCCTCAGCTCCCAGAGTGGGCAGATCAGAGCTGGGTGTAAGGGTACACGCCTTCGGGGAGGCTGAGGCAGGAGGACTGCACGTTCTAGCCGGCCTGGGTGGCCAGCCCAGGACGACGTGTGCCAGACCCTGTGCTCCCGGGTCTTTCTTCCTGTCTCCCTTCTTTTTTTATTCCTTTTTTGCTAGGTGGGGTGAGCTCTAACTCTTCGCACTGATCTGTACCCCTAACCTTTTTAATTTTATTTTGAGACGTGGTCTTGCTGTGTTGGTAAGTTGCTCAGGCTGTGAAGAGTTGTGCATTTTGCATCCTCTTTTTGCTGTCAGGAGAGTGAATGCTTTTTGGTTTGGTCAGTGTGGTGTTTTCCGACAGTCTCCCCATGTGTCCCAGCAGGGTGGACTCACAGCGATCCTCTTGCCTCAGCCTCCTGAGTGCTGGGATGACTGGTTATGCTTCCGTGCATGGCATGAAATCCAAGTTTTACTCCCAGGAGACACAAGTGTGCAGGCTGGGAAATGCCCTGTGCATGATGGGAAGTGCCCTGTGTGTTTTGGGAAGTGTCCCTGAGCATGCTGGGAAGTGTCCTGGTGCATGATGGGAAAGGTCCCTGTGGATGGTGAGAAATGTCTCTGTGTGGGGTGGGAAGTGTCCAGTATCCCTGAAGCTCACCAGCCAACCCGAGGACCTGCTCTGTGGCAGCAGCCCTTCCTCGTCCCCCTTGGGTGTTTGATGGGAGCTGCTGTGAGCTGTGACTTGTGGGCTGGCTGCTGAGCCATCAGGAGAGAGCATCCCTGGGCTGGGGACCCATCTGCTCCAAGTCTGGGTTGCTTCAGACTCTGGAGAAGACAGCTGAGCCCCCAGGGCCCCGGTACTAGTGAGGCCGAGGGCCCGGGCTGTCCCCATCCTGAGAAGAGGATTTATTATGGACAGGTCAGTGTGTAACTAAATTTTTTCCAGCAAAAGAAAAGAAAAAATTCCCAGAAAGTCCAGGGCTACTATGGGCAGAGAAGAGAGCATGGAGGAGCCCGGGCTAGGCTTTCAGAGCTTTTCCCCCAAAAGGTGGAATTAATAAACCAGGTGTGGTGGTGCACGAGTGATTTCAGCACTTGGGGAGGCTGAGGCAGGAGGACTGCAAGCACCAACCCGACCTGAATGGCTTAGTGACTCAATGAGACCCTGTCTCAAAGCCAAGAGTCGAAAAGGGCTGGGGACCTAGTTCAGTGCACAGGCCCTGGGCTCAGTCAGTTCTGAGGAGGAAGAAAAGGGAGCTTGTAGGGCAGAGATGCGCCCGAGACTGAACTTCCGTTCCTCCAGGGCCGACTGATTCCTGTTCCGCCCACAGGTGCAGCCCTGAAAGACCGCCTGGCCTGTCTGATCCGAAGCTCTGGGCTCCGCGTCTCCTGAGGGAATTGTTTGTCTCCAGTTCCACATTTCTCATCGCCACGGAGACCATCTTCGGGCTCATTTACGGGGGCTTAGACCCTGGGCTGGGAGCAGGTACCCATGTGGGACAGCTCTTGGGCCTCTTAGGGCTCAGCCACCAGGCACTGAGGGGGAAACTGAGGCACGCTAGTCACCTGGCTCAGCCACTCAGTTCTAGCGCTGGAGTGTGCAGTCACTTCCAGACTCCGCAGGCAACGGGCTCACAGCACCCCAAGCTTACCCAGCCACAGGGGCCTCCTGCCTGGGGCCTGCGGCACTGGAGCACAGATCAGACTTGGGAGCCGAGTAACGTGAGCAGTCGGGCCTGGGGAACCGTGCTCACCCTCAGCCCACTCCTGCTCCTCAACATTTCCTCACACTGCGCCTCAAAATCTCCACTTCTCTGTTTTGGAGGGAGAGGTCTTCATTTCTAGAAGTGTTCTATTTGATTAATGTAGGTTTCATACATCTCCAGCCCTTTTTATTTTATATGTTGAGACAGGGACTTGGAAAGTTGCTAAGGGGCCAAGCAGGAGACTGACCCTGAGACCCTCCTGCCTCAGCCTTGTTTAAGGGCTGAACATGGAATGAGAGCAGCCTGTCCAAGACTAAGTCATATCACACCCAGGCCCTTCAGCCTTCACTGACCTTGAGCAACTGTGGCAGCAACTATGAAAAGAGCTATTTCCTCTCTGCCTAAGTAGAACTTCAGGCCAGGGATGGTGTGCTCGCCTGTCATCCCCAGACTCTGGGAAGCTGAGGCAGGAGGTCAGGAGTTCAAACCCAGCTTGGGCCATTTAGTGACTCAGAGAGACCATCTTAGAATAAACAATACAAATGGCCGAGGTGGAGCTTCCTGTGAAGACCCTGGGTTCCCGAGCAGGGCCACCTGGCCCCAGCCATCCCCTGGTCCTGTGCAGGTCAGCTGGGGCTCAGCAGGAAGAGTCTGCTTCACAGTGGTGCTGATCCTGTGTTCCATGCCACCGCCTTGGGCCACAGACAAGCCTGGAACCTGATCCGCCGCCGTGACCTCTGCCCCCAGGCCAGGAGCCGTGTGCAGTGCTCCGTGTCCACGTCTGGAGATTCCTCAAGCACAGCCCAGAAGTGCCCACCGAGCCCCGGTTCCCTGGGCCCCGGGAGTCTTTACCGAGGAAACAGAAGAGGCTGGAAGAGGACAGAGCCCTGGCACCCAAGCTCGAAGCAAAAGGGCACAGAGGGGCAGGAAGTTAGGCCTAGGATTTACTTTTTATTTATTTTCGAACCAGGATCTTGCTGTGTAGCCCAGGCCAGCCGCAAATTCTCAGGGATCCTCCTGCCTCCTGGGTGCTGGGGTGCATGTGCCACCACACCCAGATGTGGGACCAGGGTTTGTGATTGTGGTTTCCTTGTTTCTCTGGGAACCCTGATCGCATGACCCCTCACTACCGGCTCACAGGTAATACAAAGCCCAGGTCAGCATCTTTCCTGATGCATACCCGATTGTAACCAGCCGGATAGAGGCTCAGATCTCAAGCCGTTTTTATTATATGGGGGGGAGCTTACAAGGGCAGTCGAGGCTGATTTGCATAATTCATTTTTAGAACATTAATTAGCAGGGATATGTAATAGTTCCTGTGCCAATTTGTGTTTCAATTTCAAAAGCGAATACAAATTAGCAAATGTGACTACTGTGGTCCTTCAGGAGGGGCATCCGCGCCTCGTGGCGGGGGTGAATCTTCACACTGCTGACCTGCGGGCTGGTGGTGGCAACTCTTCCTGTCAACCGAGGGACCGCCGGAAAAGTCCACTTTGATGGCAGCTGGGACGAGGGCGGTAATTCTCTTCCTGCAAAGATGAAGCAGCTTGCTAGGCATCTGTGTACCCATCCCTGTCCGTCTTGCTGTCCATCTGTCAGACATAAGGAAGCCCTACTTTGTGGAAGAACTGGGACCTAGGACCAGCCCGCTCACACTTAAGGAAATACGTGTGTACACGAACAGGCGCGCTGCATCGTGACAGTCTGTACTAGGAGAAAGAAGTCACACTGGGCATGGTGGACACAGCTGACTTCCCACACTCAGGGAAGGGGACGGCCATGAGTCTGACGGCAGCCTGGGTTACAGAGCAAGATCCTGGAGCAGTGAGAATATTGTTATGTGCGTATCTTAGTCACTCTCTTGTCTTTGGGACAAAACACTGAGACGCACAAATTAAGAGAGAGGAGAGGTTTATTTAAGCTCATGTTTCAGTCCATGGTCGGCTGCTTCACGCCTAAAAGGCACATCAGACGGGCCTGGCAGAGGAGAGCTGCTTACAGCGTGGAGAACAAGTCCGGAGAAAGGCGGAGCCGGGAAGGAGATAAATTGTCCAGGCCATGCCCCCGGACCCGCCCCTTCCGCCAAACCACACCTCCTAACATCGCTCAGCTCTAAGGCCTCATCGTCCAATCACCTGACAGCATTCGGGTTCTAATCACACGCTGTGTGAGACTCAGTTTACTTCTGAAGATGTTGGATACATTGTTGTTGTTGTTGTTTTTAAATGAAATCACCTGTTCTTTGATTTTTTTTTTGGTCTTTTGAGAAAGAGTTTCGCTTTGTGGTTCAGGCTGGCCCTGAGCTCAGCCTCAAACTCACATCACAGCAATCCTCCTGCCTCTGCCTCCCGAGTGCTGGGATGACAGGTGTGAGCCACCACGCCCGGCACTGTGGTATGTGGTACTGGTTGCTGCTGGGGTGAGTCTCCACACCCAGTATGGTATGTGGTTACCGGGGATCGAATCCGGGTCTTTGCACTTACAAGACAGGCGCCGGAACCACTGAGCTAAATCCTTGGCCCTGTTCTTTGGTTTTTTTAAAGGAGTCCTATAAATGGTAAATTCTAAGTCTGTCAGTGTACAATTATTTTATGTGCTATGCAATGACAATAATTTAGCAGTGCAGGGTCTCCTCTGAGATGGGGAGACAGGGTCTTTCTGTAGAACAGACAAGTCTCAAGAGCAGTCTGGATGCTCACCTTTCTCTAAGAAGATTCGAATGTTCTAATGTTTTACAATGCTGCTCTCTTTGTCTGTTTCCAAACTTTTTTTTTATTATTTTGAGACAGGGTATCACTAAGCTGCTACACTGCCCAGGCTGGGCTTGAAGTTGTGATCTTCCTGCCTCTGCCTCCCAGACTGGTGGGATTACAGATCTGTACCACCAGGCCCAACTAAATTAGACATTCTTTTTTGTTTTTTGGTTTTTTTGAGACAGGGTCTCGCTTTGTAGTTCAGGCTGGTCCTGAACTCAGCCTGGAACTCATAGCAATCCTCCTGCCTTTGCCCCCCAAGTGCTGGGATTACAGATGTGAGTCTTCATGCTCAGCATAGTTGTATGTGGTCACTGGGATTGAACCTGGGCCCTTGCACTTGCAAAGCAGGCACCAAAACCACTAAATCCCTGGCCCCTGAGGACATATTTATTGTGTAAAATTTCCTGGTTTTAGATTTTTGTTATATAACCACAAATACAGTTCATATGGTTAAAAGTCGTAAATTAATGGTTTCCACAGTGTGTCGTTTCCTTGGCTGTACCTGAAGCTACTGCTGTTGCTGACTGTACTGCATCAGCCAAAGTGCCACCGCTGTTCTGCTCGCTTGCTCTTCTGGTGTGCCAAGCCTGAGATTCCCTCGGGGTCATGGACGGTACCATGGCTGGTGCCAAAGAACCGGGTTGGAACTTCTCATCCCCAATAAACTGAAGAGGGAGATCTTGCAGCAGAATCAAAACCCCAAATCCAGTAGTACCTAGAAGATATTATATCTCTGAGAAGTAGTTATCGCCTAAGGATTCTCAGTGATCTTCCTGCCTCTGCCTCCCTATAAAGCTACCTCCCATAAGGAACTGATTGATAGGCATCAACTCAAGAATTAAACTAAAAATCAGAAGTCACCTAAGCAAAATGCAACCTCAAACTTCCAGCTCACCGAAGGCAAACACAGGAGGCTGTGAGGTAGAACGATCCCAAGGCCGCCCTCCTGGGCTCTCTGAAGTGGTAACCACAGAAGTAACGAAGTACAAGAATGAGGCTCAGAAAAACAACAACAACAACAACAAAAAACCAAGCAGAACTAGTTTCTCAGAGAACTACAGAGATGGTGACTATAACGAAAGACATTATTCACCCATATATTCCTTCACAGATATAGATTTAAAAAAAAAAAGATGAAGACATTAGAAAACAATGGAACTCACGAACATCTAGCATAGGAAAGAAACGAGCTCCACGAAGCAGACTTGAGACACCCAGGAGATTAAAACGCCACTAAGAGTAAGTGACACAGAATGAGCTAATGTGAGGATGGCTATCAGATATGGAAGACAGAAATGCAGTTAATGATCATGAAAGGATGTATTGCTTAAAAATAGTAAAGGACTATGAAAAATCAATCTAACAGTTGTTAGATGATGCAAGGAAGAACGACAAGATAAAATGGAATCAATGAAAAAGCAGGAAATAGCACAAATGATACAGAAAAATCTATTCAGCTGGGTGTTGTGGAGCACATCCATAATCCCAGAACTCAGGTGGCTGAGTTTGAGGCCATTCTGAGATAATAGTGAGTTCAATGCCAATCTGAGCTACATAGTTTGAGATCCTGTCTAAAAAAAAAAAAAAATCCGTTCATAGAAGGAATGGCAGAAGCTGGGCATGGTGGTACATGCCTGTAATCCCAGAACCTGGGAGGCTGAGGCAGGAGGATTGCTGTGAATTTTATGCCAGCCTGAACTACATAGCAAGACTCTGTCTCAACGAGAAAAAAAGTATGGCAGAAAGAATTTGACATACAGAGAAGTGAGGCATATAGAACTCCAATTAGCCTTTATTTAAAAAAATATCTACACCAAGGCATATACTAGTCAGGCTTCCAGAGATCCAACTCAAGAACGGAATCTTAAAAGCTGGTAGAGAAAAGAAACAAATCACCTATAAAGCAACGCCCATCAGAATCATAGCAGACTTCTCAATATAAACCCTCAAGTCAATGAGAGCTTAGAGTCAAGTATTTCAAGCCCTAAAAGAAAACAACCACCAATCCAGATTGATGTATTCTGCAAAACTATCTTCCCAAATTGATGGAGAAATAAGGTATTTCTACAACAAGGCACACCTGAAGAAATTCGTGACTACCAAATCAGCACTCCAAAATGTTCTGAAGGATATTTTTGAAAGAGACAACAAAAAGTACAACTCACAAACCCCAAAAGAATGAATCCATCAAGGGTTTCAAACAAGGCAAGAAATTAGATAGAGAAGTAAAGAAGGGAACCAACAACAGGAAAATAACATGACAAGGCTAAGTCAATGCACATCCGTTATAACCATCAATGTAAATGGTCTCAATTCACCAATCAAAAGAAACAGGCTAGCAGAATGGATCAAGAAGCAAGATCCAGCAATATGCTATACATGACAAATACATTGAATTAAAAAAGAAATTCATAGATTCAAAGTCAAAGGATGGAAAACAATACTCTGTATAACAGGAAACCAGAAAAAATCGAGGGCAGCTATTCTGTTTGGAGACGAAGTGGGTTTCAAGCCAAGACTGATCAAGAGACAAAGAAAGTTACTGCGTACTTGTTAAGGGAACATTCCAAAGGGAAGAGACAACAATAATAAACATAAATGCACCAAATAGCAGTGCTCCAACTATATGAAACAAATATTAATGGACATGAAAAATTTTATAACTACTAATAGAACTGTAGTGGGTGGCCTCACTGTCAAAAATAGATAAACTAGACAAAAAAAAAATCAGCACAAATATCAGAAATGAACCAAATTTTTCAACAAATGGACTCAGTAGATGTCAACAGGGTGTTCCATCCCCAACATCGGAATACACATTCTCAGTTGCACCTGGGATGTTATACAAAATAGACCACATAGTAGCTCACAGAACATGCTTAAGTAAATGCAAAGGGACTGAAACTATGCCATGATATTATCTGACCATAGTGAAGTGAAATTGGGAATCCATGGCTCTAGTAACCACAAAAACTGCATAAACATGTAGAAATTAAATGACAGCTTCCTGAAAAACCAATGGGTCACAGATGAAATTAAAAAAGAAATTAGACATTTTCAATAAGAAAATTATAATGCCAATACAATACAGTGTAATTGATTTGTTTTATTTTAGTTTTTTTGAGATAGGGTCTCGCTTTGTAGTTCAGGCTGGCCCTGAACTCCCTATGTAGTCTGGGCTGGCTTCGAACTCACAGCAATCCTCCTGCCTCTGCCTACTGAGTGCTGGGATTATAGTCATGAGCCACCACGCCCTGCCAACATACTGTAAATGAAAGCAGTCTTGTGAAGGAAATTTATAGCAGTGAATTCCTGTATCAGAAAAGAACTAAGCTCAAATGAACAACCTAATGTTGAACCTCAAGCTTCTAGAAGAAGAGCAAGTCAAGCCTGACGCTCATACAAAGGGGAAAAAGAGCCAAGCAGAGATCAGTGGAGACTAAGAAAACAATACAAGGAATAAACTGAAGAATGACTTCTTTGACAGATTCATTCCTGATTCTACAATAAATTTAGAGAAGACCTAATACCGCCCCTTCTCACACTCTTCAGTGAAAATGAAAGGAAAGCCAGACTCTCAAATTCTTGCCTGGTAGCAAGCATCACCCTGCTACCAAAACCAGAGAAGGATTCAACCAAAACTACAAGCTGCTCTCCCTCAGGAACACAGACACAAAAATGCTCAGAAGGTGCCAGCAAACAGAATGCAGCAAATGATCAAGAAGATCATATACCCTTCCATACATCTCCATCCACCAAACAGCCATCCGTCTGTCCATCCACCCAAGGCCACCCACCCAATAACTTCTCCGTCATTCTTTCAGATCTGTCCTCCAGGTCGCCCCCAGATGTTGGTGACACTGAGCATGTCCACCCAGACTGTGCTAATCGTCCCGTGATGGCTTTGTCCTTGTACGGTCTCTAGTGTGATCCTCTGCCGCTTTCATGGAATGTTCCAATGACTGCCTCAGTTTCTCAACTTGAGAACAGACTGCTCAGGGCCCGAGACCCCTGATGCTGCTGCACTGTCAGAGTGACAGCTGTCACTGCAGGAAATGACACTGATTCTGGGGAACCAGGGGGTGGGGGTGACACAGGCTCCTCTGGTGACAGGTGATTTGTTCCAGGGTTTGGAAAAATAAGCAAAATTTTGGTTGACCCAGACATGTAAATCTTCACAAAAGTGATATAGCACATCCGTAATCCGTAATACGGATTTAATAATAATTTAATATAGAGGAAAACCTGGGGAATTAGGGAATATTTTAAAGAAGGCATTACTACTATCTGTATCACCTACAGAAACTCTTCATTGGGGTCTCACGGAGTCCTCTGGAAGCCATTAAATATAGAAATGCACACATGTCCTGCAGTGCTGGGACTAAGCCCAAGGCCTTCACCTTGAGTTACCTCCTCACAATTTTTATTTTGAGACAGCCTTGTTGAGTTGCCCAGGCTGGGGATCCTCCTGCCTCAGCCTCCAGAGTGCTGTGATTGCAGGTGTGTGTCATCACACCGGGTCTCTTTGAGGTTTTCAATCACCCAGATCGTGTCACTGTGTCCTAGCAGCTGTAGAAGATGAACAGGTGTGGTCTGGCAACCTGCCTGGTGCCTTTATGTACATGTACACCGTGCACGTTCGCGCATGCGCACACACACACACACGCGCACACACACATGCACACACACTCTCTCTCTCTCTGACACACCACTGTTCTCCACAGCTGTGGCCTCCATTCTGAGAAGTGGTCGATCAGCCATCTGTAGTCTTTATCCCTGAGGCGGCGTCGCTTGTCCCTGGTGACCGAAAAGTTTGACTCGGGAGTGCCGTCCCTGTCCCATGGTCCTGTCTCCTCTGTCGGAAGCCAGCACACTGCACGATGCTGGGCAAGGCTTCTTCGCGATCTTCCCAGACTCAAGGTTTGACAAATGCAGGGCGCCCATCTGGGACCCAGGGCAGCTCGGGGACAGCAAGTGGGCGGGGCCGCAGCCTTGGTGCAGGTCCTGCTCCCTCTCAGGTGACCTTGAAGTTCAGCCCGCAGCTGCCCACGGCCGAGTCGCCACAGGGGACGGACCTCAGTCCGAGCAGGTGGAGCTCAGGGCCCCAGTGGCCTCCCAGCTCAGCAGTAACCAACCAAGCCACCTTTTCCCAGCGAGATCCTTCTCAAACGACAGCCTAAGGGCCAGACCTGCTGAAACTCGCCTTCATCTCAACACTCAGGGAGGCTGAGGCATGAGGACTGCAAGTCTGAGCCCAGACCGAGTAACAGAGGCTTGGAAATATCCAGTGTCAAAATAAGATATCAAAAAGGGTGGGCGGAGCCTGGGGAGGCGCGTGGTCCAGTCACCGAACAGGGGCTTCTGTCTGAAGTTGGGGTGTCTAGGCCCTGTCAGGGGTCCCTGGGAGTCTCGGAGGACGAGGAAGCAGCCAGGATTCTGCCACCTCAGAGACACTGCTGCCTCCTCTCTCCGGACCAGGAGCAGCTGCCGGTCCTGCCTCATCATGGCTGAAAAGGTGGGGTCTCCAGGGCTGGACGACCCCGAGGTTGTGGGCAGACGCCGGGCTGGTCCTCTGGGCTTCCGGGTCACTAATGGGGACCTCTGAGAGCTCTTCTGGGACACTGGCGGGGGCGGCCATGGCCGTGGGGACCCCTGGGAGGGGATGAGGACACCAGGAGGGCGGTGCCCCTCCCCCACAGAAGATAGATGTGGCCGCGTCTCATCAATAATTTACACCCCAGGAAATGGGCTGTGAAGCCGAAGCCATTAGAGGTGCTTCTGGGAGGAAGAGAGCCGGTGAGCCGGGGCTGGGTTGGGCAGCTGCGTCCGCCACCTGCCAGCTCCGCCTGAGCGCTGAAGCCTATGGATCCTGACTGGGTGTGCACACGTACATGTGTGTGCTGGGCTGGAACTTGCGATCTTCCTGTCTCAGCCTCCCACAGTGCAGTGATGACAGGCGTGTGCCCCATGCACAGCCAGGGTCAGTGAAGCGATTCTGTCATGCAAGCGTCATAGCACTCACATGGCTAGTGTGGCCTTGGGCTCCCCACATGGCCCTGGGTGTCACTGAGCTGCTTCTCCGTGCTTCTCTACTTAGCCGTAGGAATGAAGTGCTTCCGCCCGGGTCACGGAGAGGAGCCGAGGTGTCCCGAGGGGAGGCTGGGAGGGTCCATGTCGGGGCACAAGATGGTGCAGTGGGCAGGTGGCACCGGGCCCTCAGCAGGGCTGGGATAGGGGAGGTGGAACCAGGATGGGTGGCTGTCCCTGGGGGGCAGGGACACTGGGTCGATTAAGTTTTTATTTTGAGACAGGCTCCTGCTAAATCACTAAGTCACCCAGCCTGGGTTTGAACTTGCAATCCTCCTGCCTCAGCCTCCCAGAGGCACACCTCCCACAGGTGTGCCCATGCTCGGCCACTTCCGGCTGAGCCCAGGAGATTAAGCGGGTGCAGGGTTGCTGTGGGAGGATTCAGCTCTGTCCTGGGCCCGCAGAGGAAGCAGAGAAGACCAGGTGGCGTTGCCTATTGGCTGGGTAACTGAGTCTCTGTGACTTCAGTATGCGCACCGACCACTCTACAACACACACTCTACGTGCCAGTGTGGTGTGTTGAGGACGCAGGTTCATTCTGCCCTCCCAGCACCTCACACCTCACCAACAGGGAAACTGAGGCATGGGGGTAAAAAGAGCTGAACTCACAACCAGTAAGCAGCGAGCCCAGCAGAGAGCGCGCTGCCTCAGCCATGCACACCGGGGCCAGCAGTGACCTGGTCTCCCTTCTGGCCAGTTCCCCTCCCCCTGGAAGTCTGAAGTGGCTTTGAGGGGACATCTCAGCAGGACAGGGAGACAGAGGGCAAACAGGAGACCTGGGGCTGGCTCCACCTTGGCAGGGATGCTCCCAGAAGTTTGCCTGCTACACTCTGGGAGGCCGAGGCAGGAGGATCGCGTGTTTAAGCTCAGACCTCCATCCAGCCACAGAGCGTCGCGGGCGGCTACCGTCTTGGACTGAGGATGCCCACCCACTGCTTTCTGGGGAGGCCTTCTCGTGCCCGTGGTGTGGCCTGGGAGACCCCAGGGTCCCCGTGAGAACAGCCCGCCCCGTGCACAAGGAACAGCTCCCCACGCCCAGCTCACAGCGGGCTGTTCTTCCAGTCCTGGCTAATGATTACCAGGGTGACCGTAAATCCCAGCCCTGGGGACAGCCCTATTTTCTGCCTGTTGCCTGGGGTAATTTTTACTCCCAAGTGCCTAGTAAATTAGGAGGCCACCCTCCTTACCCGCGGTGGTCGCAGCACTTTCCCTGCCTCTCCCGCTGGGCGTCAGTCTCTGCCACCCCCGACGCGCTGGGCTCCTCCAGGCGCTGGCGTGGAGGTGAGGGGGGGACAGTACTGCGCAGTCACCACAGAGGCTGAAAAGCAGAGTTTGCTTTGAAAGACACATCGACACGAAGCCCCTCATCCTCCCCTCTCTCCGAACACACTCATCTTACTGTCCTCCTCCAGCAGCTCTGGAGTCCTCCTTTCTGAGGGTCTGTAGCTGCGCTGTCCCGGCCGCCTCCGTGTCCTGCTAGGGTCAAAACATCTCCCTCTCGTGGTCACTGTGACGCTTGGGAAAGGGCCGGAAGTGACGCGAGCCACATCCGGTGACCGAGGCGGATGAGGACGCGGGTGTTATGAGCCGCCTTCTCGTTGGGGGGCGCTCGAGGACGGCAGTCACCGAGTTTGTGATCACACCTGGTGAAGACCCTCAGGAGAGGGGGCTCCAGAGCTGCTGCGGGAAGTGGTGGGGACGGTGGGAATGTGTCTGAAGCCAGGCGAGGACGTGAGGCGATTTATGGCTGTGTGTCTTTTATCCTAGCAGTTCTGAAAGCATGTGAATCTTCTGCATACATTTTGATCTCGCTTCGGATCCTCCGCCCTGGAAGCCTACAGATCCCATCCGTAGGTGCACGCTCCGGCCA